>CAJHZI010000424.1:980000-1080000 GCA_905160935.1 Enchytraeus crypticus | reverse complement strand
ATAAATAAAATTTAAATAAAGGTTAGTATCACAATAAATTGAACGAAATTGGAACAGGTAAGGAGTTTCAAATATTTGGGTCATACTATAACCGATGATGGGAAATGTGAGACAGAAATATGCAGTAGGATTGCACAAGCAAAAGCGGCCTTTGGTAGTAGAAAAGAACTATTAATAAATAGTGTAAAGAAAGACACAAAGATGAAGATAGTGAAAACTTTGGTTTGGACTACGCTATTATATGGATGTGAAACATGGACCTTAAGAAAGGAAGATATTAGGAAACTGGAGGCATTGGAAGTGTGGATTTGGAGAAGAATGGAGAGGATTAGCTGGACTCAAATGAGGAAGTCCTGGAGAGAGTTGGCACAGATAGACAGTTGATAAATGTATTATGAAATAGGAAGAAGAGATGGATAGGACACATTCTAAGGGGGAAGGTCTATTAAAAGAGGTCATAGAAGGTAGAATGGAAGGAAAAGGAGGCAAGGGCAGGCCGAGATTAGGTATGTTAGATGATTTAAAGACCCAGTCATATGTGGAAATGAAGAGGAAGGCGAAAGACAGAGAAGAGTGGAGGCGTTATGTACCATGGACCTGCCAGTAGGCAGTGCACTAAGAGAGAGAGATCAATAAGTAGGCAGAAAAGCATGAGGAACTGTTGTCCTCCACAAAATAAAAATTTCTGCTGACTAGCTTACTACCTTTTGAGGCCAGCCAATCATTTCAAATTTTTCTAGCTACTCCTCCATATCCACATTTCAAATGCCATTAGTTTTCTGATACCTTATTTCCTTAAGGTTCATGTTTCACATGCCCATAATAGTGTGATCAATGTCAAGAATAAAGACTGTGAAAAACCTTGGTATATACATCGGCATTATACGGAAGTGAAACATGCACCTAACGGAAGGAAGATATCAGGAAACTTTAGGCATTGGAGATATGGATTTGGAGAAGACTAGAAAGGAGTAGCTAGAATCAAAATGTTACCAATGAGTAAGTTCTGAAGAGAGTTGGCACAGGCATGTGGAAGGTTGATGGAAACCGTAAGAAATAGGAAGGATAATTGAATAGGACAAATTCTAAACAAATAATCTACCAAAAGAATTCATAGATGGCAGAATTGATTGAAAAGAAGTCAGAGGCCAGATATGGTATCATGGATGAGACATGGGCTCACCATTTTGATCCGTAGACAAAACTGCAGTTTAAAGAATGAAAGATGTCATTTCCCCGACTCAGTTAAATGCAGCAAGAATGCGTCTTTTTGGGAAGAGTAAAGGTGCGTCAAGATGTTCTGTTTCATCATAACATTGTTCGTGCATTGCCCTGATGGGTAGTCAACTAGATAGTTTTAATAACATATTTGACGTCTAGTGTGCGTTATTTTATATTTGAGTGTTTGTTTTTGAAAATAGACTGAGTTCTCCGTACTGTTCCCACCTCTGCTGTTGCAAAGGCTGCCATTGATTAGTGCGGCTTCGAATTTCTACAAAAATCGCCATCTACAGTATAGGCTCCAGATTTGTCCCTATCCGACTTCTATCTGTTTCGATTTCTAAACTGAATCACTTCGTGGACAGAAATTTGACAGCGCGGAAATGTCATCCATGCCAAAGATGACTGGTTTGAGGGGTTTCATGAATCATTCTTCCTGGACGGTGTGTAAGCATTAGAACGTCGCTGGGAGATATGTTTTGAACTTCGAGGATATTATGCTAAAAAATTATTAAACAATATTTAATCATATTTTTGTTTTATCTGATTTTCTCATTGCTAATTAATCTTTTCGAGTAGTATCTTTGATAGCAGTGCAGTTGAATGGCATGTAACAATTAAATCATTAGTCATAGTTAAGAGGGAATGGTCAGCCTATATTATAGTCAAAATAAAATAAATATGACTATGGACTAATATTTTTGCAAGAAATTCATCACGATGAAGTATTTAATCATTTGTCATTTTATTCATTTATTATTGAGTGATGAAGTTTCTTCTTAAAGCGAAATTAGGTCGGCAGTACTGTAATTTCATAATAAAGCATTTTCCAGTAGTATGGACCACATGCTCAGTCACAATGCCTGCTGACTCGATCTCAAAGTCTGACGATTCGATTCGATCTCAACGCCTGATGACTCAGTCTCAACGCCTGATGACTCGGTCTCGATGCCTGATGACTCGGTCTCAAAGCCTGATAACTCGGTCTCAAAGCCTGATGACTCGGTCTCAAAGCCTAATGACTCGGTATCAAAGCCTGATGATTCGGTCTCAAAGCCTGATGACTGGTTCTCAACGCTTGATGACTCAGTATCAACGGCTGATGACTCGGTCTCAAAGCCTGATGACTCGGTCTCAACGCCTGATAACTCGTTCTCTACGCGTGATGATTCAGTCTTGATATCGGAGGAATCAGTTTTGATACCGGGTGATTAGATCTCCACATCTGATAACTCGGTCTCCACACCATGTCTCAGTCTCGACACCATGACTTTGACTCGATAACTTATGACTCTGTCTCATCACCCGATGGGTCGGTTTCGACGCCTGATGGCCTAATATCGAGGTCTCGATAACTGTTGAGTCGATCTCCACTCTAAATGGCTCGGTCTCAAGACCTTCTTAATAACCTCAAGAGCCGATGAGGTTATTATAATGGTTTTACAGTATGCAAATGCGGCCTGGAGGAGGAGGACATTGACCATTTGATGAACTGCAACTTGACCGATGATGGAGTCACGCGTGAGGATCTCAGAGAGTTTAACGATTAGGTGAGAAATTGTGTCTGGGTTAATGCTTTATAGGGACACAATAAGAAGAAGAAGACCTTCTTGACACGGTTTTGCCATATGATGACTCGTATTCGATACCTGATGACTCGGTCTCGATGGCAGATGACTCGTCTCGGGCCGTGCTGAGTCAGTATTGTGTAGGTAAATTTCACGACTGGTGATAATTAGTTGTATTGTCAAATCAGTCCAATTCAAGTAGCTCAAGTGATTTCAAGAGACAAAAACTCAGTATTATTTAACTAGCTACACTCCAGGTTTCTGTTTTAATAAGTAAATGATCAAAATTGTTGTATTGCTAGTCGACTGTGGGTACCACTTTGCATTAGTTCCTATCGACTTTTCACTATAGACTAAAAGTAAAAGGAACTAAAAGTACTCATAGGTCTCATACATTTACATGTGAATATGCATTTATAAATGTACATTCGCACAAGCTTGCATACTAGTTATTAATCATTAATTTACTTTAAAATCTGGGATGTATCTTATTGTAGAATACATGTCTCAGCACCTTTCTAATACCATTGGTTGAAGAAACTGACACTTTGTATTAGCCTTCTAACACAGTGATATGTAGGTTTATGTTGCAATCATAGGCTCGATCTGCACCAATATTCCTTTGGTAGAATAAATGGTAGTTAAATAACAATAATAAACAATTAAGGTTTATCGTCCGATTCCACATATAGGGATGATATCAGTGACGTATATTAAATGCATATTTAGTCTTTAGATTCAATCCCATCACAGATAATTGTTGCAAATGGCTTGCAGCTTTAACTCGATTTCACCTTCCCTTGTCAAACTATTCAGTGGTTATAACTTTCAATGTCCACGGTGCAAATGGCTTACGGTAACGATATTAACCCCTATCTCAAAGCAGCTGTTCCAGCAGCTGAAACACTGACCTCTGCACACGAAAACAGTTGCAGCAGTGGCGGTATTGACCCTCTCCCATAGCATATGTCCAGTCAGCTGATAAGTTGATTGGCATCATATGACAGATGTTACAAATGACAGCTGACAGCATCATATGACAGATGTTGACAAATGACAGCTGTTCCAGCATCTACTATATTGTCAACTATCACTTAAAGCCGTTTAAAATGTTGCGAAATTGACCGATAAAACCTGACAGCTGTTGCAGCAGTTCTGATATTGTCCACTATCACATGACAGCTGTTGCAGCAGCTGTGACATTGTCCGCTATCACATCACAGCTGTTGCAGCAGCTTTGACATTGACCGATATCACAAAACAGCTGTTGCAGAAGAGGTAACATTGACCGCTATCACATCACAGCTGTTTCGCAGACCTTTTCAAATATTGAAGTAATTGCTTGCGTCTCGTCTAGTAGAAACACTTGTGACTCTTATTTGCATTTCTTAGTGTACAACATGTCTAACTGGATTGAGCATCTCTCCATAGAGAATGCTTTAGCTCTGCCAACAGCACCCCGGCCTTTGTAAATCTGCCTTTAGAATAATCAGTCAGTTAAAATAATGATGATTTAACGCTTGATTTTAGCAAAATTTCAATAAGCGTATTTCAAAATACGAACTCTTAAACAGAAATGAATAATTCTGAATCTTAAATGACTAGTAGCAAAGTTTTGGTCTGGTTTCTAATCGGATAGTAAAGAGAATACCAAGAGAAGGTTTATTGGCGGAGACTCAATTCTATCATTTATACAAAATTCCTGTAACTGGTATGACATGAGATTATTGTGTGAATCAGAGTGTGCAAAGTTCCAATCCTGGGATCACCCGTCACTGATATCGCTTTCGATAGATGAATCTGACATTAACATCGATGTTCTAGCTATATATAGCATGATGTCAGCATAAAATCTGAAAAGCTAGTCCAAAGATATAGTTTTAAGTTAATTAAAGGGAAATTTAAAAGTTGAAGGAGCAGGAAATGGGATTTCATGATTCTGGCGAACAAAAGACATTTATATGGAGAACTTGGAAAATACCTCCAATATTTTTAACTTATTGGATTAAATGTGGCTCTATTTATATGCTTACAAATTTGCATTGAAAGTATTCCCTTGTCTTTTCATATAACGTCCCTACATCGTCCTTCTATGACGAAACGGACGTTAAATATTTATTATTATTTTTATAAGATAGTCCAGTACATTTGTAGTAATTGTTTGGAAGCCTATACTACATCGGTGTTGCTCAATAGCCCTTTCTTTCGAAGAACATCCCTATCATTTGAATAGTCCCTCCTATGCGAGACCACTCCTGCTAGCATCCTTTCTATGACAAATATAATATCACTGACCGGATGTTCCGTAGCAAGCCGGAACCGGAAATGGGATCATGGCCCACTCATCACTGGTATCTAAAGTTGTCACAACTGCCATATGGCTGTCATATTTGTACAGAGAAATTACAAGCTACTGTTAACTGGTGTGATTTGTTCTCAGATGAATTTGATATTAGAAACGATGTAAGACAGGGTGGAACACTTTTTCACCTCCTTTTTAATTTGTATGTAAATAACATACTGAAAAGTCCGATGAAACTTGACTTGGGACATTATGTTTTAATTAATGAGTCAGTTGGGTGTAGCACGTAAGCTGATGATCTACTATTGTCATCTGCATCTGTGAGGGAGTTGAAGAACATGCTTGATATCTGTTGTGGTATCACAAGTGAGTTAGATCTAATTGTTAATCTAACTAAATCAAAATATTTACTTGTTGGACTTGCCAAAGTGCTAAACCTACTAAACTGTTTCTTAATAAACTGAACTTCCTTGGTCTGATAAAATAAAATATCTAGGAGACATTTTTCATTAGGTAATGTTCTGGTAATTGTGGCATTTTGTATCTTAAGTCACTTGAATTAGATCTATCGTAATCCAGAAAGACAATTTAACGACGGTTGATATTAATCTACAGTAAAACTAGACATTATAGTGAAATTGTTAGAGGCTGCAGTTTTTAGAGAGTTTTTTTTGCCCATATTGCTGCATAGTACTGTGTCAAGAGTTTTAAACAAATTGCAAATTAACATTAATTAATATATATATATACGTGTATATATATATATATATATATATATCTCTTTCTCTCTCTCTGTCTCTCTTAGTAGACTGCCTACTGGCAGGTCCATAAGGTCTCCATTCATCTCTGTCTTACTTTTCCTCTTCATGCTCACAAACGAGTGGATTCTTAAATCATCTATAGCATTCTTTTTGATACACTATTATTCTTGAGGGATCCTGCTTATGACGAGGTGGGCCCATATGCCTTACTCTTGTTCTACTGACTCTACTGGGCAGAGTCGTCATTCCCTGAGACACCAATCCTGTTTAAACGAATTGCTGTCTTAACTGCAGCTGAATACTAACGCTCCTTGCAATTATTGCCTATCGTAAAGGGTAAGCGAGAAATAAAGGTTAACTCGGTCTGGATGGTAAATTCTGGCTCACAATAAAAGCCACATTGTCCTGTTTTGCTACATTTCGGAGCAGATTTAAAAACTTCTCTCTTTCACGAACATTTTTTTACACAAAGGTAAGTCATCACTACCTCTCTCAGTTGAGAGTTGAGGTCCGTGGCTTCCTTTAATTGCTACTCATGCTGCTTTACCAACTGAGTGAATCTTAGGATGCCTTCATGGATCAATCAATCAATCAAACAATCAATAAATTAATCAATAAATCACGCAATCTAAAGATTTTTTACAAACTTTTTACTAGCCACTGACTGCTCCATACAAGTAAGTATAAAAAACCTCCACACTCGTCTCTAACTTCCGCTTCCCTATTCATGTCTGCTTATAACGAGTGGATTTTTAAATCAAATAATTTCCATAATCTCAGTTTTTCACCTCCCTTCCATTCTACTAATGTACTGTATATCTTTGATAATATTTTATCCTGGGTCGCCCCATCACTGTGGTCTGTACTTTAGTATTTATCCATTCACGGCGATATTGAACATTTTTTACTAATATCATACTCTTCGCATTTTTGGATATTCTGATGCTACCGTTTATAACGAAATGAACTAGCACGAGTCAGCTCTAATCCGCTGCCGTAGTGGAAAGCATTTACCGTAATTACTTCTAAATCACAGGTTTGGGTTATCGGCAACTACATCAGTACGGTAAACAACTGATGAATGATTTGAGAAATCATTCTGAATTCACAAAACACTCTGTTTTTCCATCCGGCACTACAGTACAACGTCAAAGCATTTACACATTTTAAACAATTAAGTTTAACTACATGTATACATTGTAGTGAATGACCATCTGTTCAAATGGGTTTAGCGTCAAGGTCAGAAGCCCAAATTTCTTCTCTTCGACACTTCGAACCCGACCATAGCCGTGGTTGTCCAACTGACCTAGAAACAACCAAGACTAGACTAGATGATTATAGAGTCGTCAATACACGCCCAACATGGCAACATATCTAAGGTGTAATAGATATTGAATACAGCCCGAATCGATCTGAGAAACTTCACCGATTCAGATGATCATCTGTGATACTGTCTATAACCTTTCATACCACATGCTTATCCATTAAGCAATTTGGTAAATTATCCATTTAGCAGTCCTTTGAATATCCAATAATTTACAAGAATTAATTGATAAGATCATCCTGTAATTTATCTCTGAACCTTTTAAAAAGTCATTAAACCGTTCAAGACGTTAATTAAAACATTTCCACACTGAGTTATTTAGACATTCTATATTAAAATCTATTATATCCCATTATATTCTATTATATATTGGCGAATTATTATATTATATATTGGCGAATTATTATATTAGGAACAATATTTCGCATCCTACAGTTCAGTTTATAATTTAATTACCATTGTTTTTGTCCACAGATTTAACACATGATCTGTATTTTGTGCAATTCACTGTAGAATAGACAAATATAACGAATACACCATTATAATAGATTAGACCAATATACGTCGTCCTATAAAACGATTACGAAATAATTGCGAAAGGTAATGGTAAGTCATCTCACAAGCTACTTGGCTACTAAATCTGCGTCATTAAAGAAAACTACTACTATCATAAATAAATCAATTAATATTTTTAAAAATCTATTTACTATCCTAAGCAAATTTAAGTCGTTGCGAAATTTAGATTACACTATCTATTTGCATATTTCATTTATTGAGCAAAATTATTAACATTTGTTTCATGAATTTCATCATGAATTTTGCTTCAATGTTTACTGTACTTTTCTTAAATAGTTTCTCCTCAAGATTATTTTCGTTCAGAAAGTTCTTGAATATATCTATGACTCTGAACAACAATCTTTTGAGTCACAATACATGCTCTACAACAACATAATATCTTAATTTTTCATTTGCATTTAAAATTCAATTAATTTCTATACTATGGGAAGGTTTGCGTTAAATTGTCAGAAGGTATTAAATGAAACTCTGTCTAAATGCATTAAGAAACCTTTGCTCAAAATGTTTTGGGACTCTAACAATTTCGTCCAGAACTCTCTATTTTCTCACCTGGTACAAAAATTAAATAAAATTATTCTAAAGAGAAACAAAAGCTTTATTTCATTTTTCCATGAAATATCGTTCGTACAGGATATTCGCTTCCTCGAATCCAGATCGACTTTTGATTTATTGTTGATCAATCGTTGAATGGTCGAGAGATGCAGAGGTCGACTTAATGAAATCAGTGGAAGGTTTACTTGATGTCTTTATTACACATAGAAATTCGCTCAACTGCGAATGATGGTGGTCATATATAACTATGATAGTGTGGCTTGGGGTTCTATAGACTGAAGTCCGGTGGAAGTCCACTTCTAAGGATCGCTTCTTTTTCAAGCTTCCTTGCTTCCGTTATTGTCATGCCTCAGATTTATTATTAGTACAGTAAGTAATGATACAGCTATAATGAAATTGATATTTCTCTAAATTTCGTAGGGTCCCTACGTCCTAATTTCTCAAGCCTACTTCTGTAAGTTTCAATATTAATTATTTACTCAAAATTGGAATTTGCTATAATTTATTTACTAGGCCTATATCACGTATGGGCTAATGTGCATTTTGAAAATTAATTTAAATCAAAGCCATTTTGAGAATTTTTAACAGAGCGTCGTGTAAAAGAGTACAGAACAATATTACTTTGGAAGTATACACAATTTTTAGTGAGAAATATTATTAAAAAATAATATTAGTCTAATTATTAAATTTAATAGCAATATATTAAACATGTTGAATACATAGTAATCAACTGCTAATTAAAATTTCGTGTCTCTTTTTATTTTTGGAATAGTTAGACTGCTTGCTATAGCAGTGGACAATGGATATATTTGCTACTCTGGAAGCAATTCTCGTTTCCACAGGAAATATTTTCCAATTGTCGGACAGAGAGGGAAAATACGTGATATGAAATTTAGATTTTTGACCCAACGCCTTCTCCGCGTACATTAACCCTTAATCTCGCGCCTGACAACCCCTCCCTTCTCTCATCAAGTCTCTCCCCACCGCCATAACCTTGTAAATCCTGATATTACTTACCCCAGTCACACTTCAAGGTTATCAAGACCAGCATTGGCAGTTGGATAACCTCATTGAATGCGGATACACCGCAGATTCATATTTTTTCAATGAGTTAGAGATAGAGAGATTATTTTGGTGGATTTGTTTGAAGTTACGCCGTTGAAGCTTCCATATGAAATGTGAATTGTTTACGAAAATTGATCTCACTTCATTGTGATAGGTCTACACTGTCCCTGCACCGTTATGCTAGGTAGTAACCCATTAAATTCCTATCACTCTCAACTGACCTCCCAAATAGCAAATCCAAGATTAGCAGTTCAGCAAGCTGTGTTCTATAATAAATATATACCTATAAGTATTACTTCATCGAAGAGCCTCTATTATTTTAATGAATAGGGTTTCTGAAACTGGTAGCGTATGCTGTTTCAATTTCTGTTGTTAGAGTAGGTCCGGTGTATATATGATGGATCTATTTAATTCTGGCTAAATGACAAAAGTTATAGGTGTATGTTTTTTTTACTATTATTATTGTTTAATTAGTTTAATATGAATATTATTCAATTAGCATTTAGTATTATTTATCTCGTATAAAATTTAAAGGTACAGAAAAGGCATACAACATCAACCATGCAAATAAACAAGCAAGCAATATTAAAGTTGCTGCTACCATCCAAAGCAACCAAAGACCCAATGAAATGTGACGCAATATCGATCATGAAGTCTGCTGATGATACCAAACTATTTGGTAAAGTTGGTATGAAAGAACAAAGTGACAGTATGGTTCGGGGCTTATACGTGCTAAGTAAGTGGTCCCAGAAGTGGGGCTTAGAATTCAATATAGATAAGTGTAAGGTAATTCACTTTAGTAAAAATGATCCTAAAAAGAAAATGCTGTAAATAATAGGATATTGAAGGTAGTGAATGAAGAGACGGATGTAGGGGTAATATTTTGTCAGGACAAATGCAATGCACCCATGTTATTAGAAAGTTAGTGTAAAGGCATAAAAACGTATAACAAATGGCATAAAGTGGGATTTACCACATTTGATTGCATTGTAGCGCAATCGATTCAATATCCAAATCTTGAAATAAAAATCTCGTTATTCTCTTCCTGCCAGCTGTACGCTCTATTTTTCCACTCCCCAACACTCACATCTGCGATCGTTGATATGTAATTTTTTATGTGAATGATATTGGTTGAAATACCAATATGATTCACATAAAAAATAACTATTTATAAAAATAATTAATTGTCCATTAAGTATTAATAAGTATCAGTCAGAATATTTAAGTGCTAATAATAATAATAATAATTTATTAATTTAAGTGATAATAATAAATAATAATAATTTATTAATATTCGAAGCATTAAATAACAATTCGTAATTTTACAAAATTGCTTTAGTAAATTGCAATATAATTAAAACACACCTTAAATATTTATCGAGCGGCACTTAAAGCGCTATGCTGTTAGGGACGACTCAATCAGAATTTACACATGCAAGCAGTTTCAATAGGGTATACCTTGTACACGTAATAATGCCGTGACAACATAGATTATTGTAAGTTTTAAACCATAGTTTAGCGTCGTTCTCGTTGTCTTGAGTGAACGTCGGTGAATTGACGAACTTCCGGTTCAAATTCTACAATGTCATGTCAGTCAAACGTCTAACTGAATTGTAGATACATTCCAAAAACAAATAGATTTATAAAATTAAGCCGTGAAGCTGAAGGAAATGTCAGTAGAGTAGTTTAGAGTTTTATGTTTATGTAAATAAATTCCTACAACTGCTTTAAGAATTAATTGTTTAGTTAATTACTTTGTCTGTGAATTTGATTAAAGATAATAATATTTTTGGTTTAGCATGTAGGCCTACGTCGTGCTCGAGTATTTTTCATATATTGAAAGACATGATATAGTACTCAATTTGAATTTCGACAGATATATTACATTTAATAAGCTTCATATGCATTTGCTATTCATCATTCCTTTTAAATATATAGAAGTATTATTATATGTCACATGATGTGCAGCATTGCATCATTGGTGTTTAACCTGTTTACAATCTTGATGCTTTTACCATTTCCTCAAATAGTACATGTTTATACCAATTTTACCATCTGTGTTTTACCAGTAAATTTACATCATTCCGTAACTAAAACAAGAGGCAAAAAAATAAAAAATAAAGAAATATCAGAATTCTTGCTGAATTCTTATAATTTTTTGTTTCAGAAAAAACTAAGAAATATAGGAGTTTGAATGAAAGAAATTTAGGAGTCAAAGAAATATGCTAATTTAACTTTTTAGGGTAGCGAATTGAATCCTCTCAAATAATAACGCGTGCTTGATCAGCCAGTGGGTGGACAGTGACTCATCTGATGTCCACAACTGGGACATCCCTGCAGAGATTTCACAGGGCATCCTGATGGATTAGAGGTCCAATGAGTTAACAAGTAGTGCAATCAAGATGAGTCAGTGAATTCTTGGATATCTGTTAAAACATTTGTACAAAATATATGTACCTTCATTTATTAATTTATTTATATATCACATCAAACATGAAAACATATTCAGAGAAGATAAAACAAATTTTGACAAGACTTTGTGAAAGGATAGTACAGGCCATAGAGGTGCTTACATATTCCGAATGTAGTTCATTAACAGTAGAAGATAAAAATAAAAAGCTAATTTAATTGAGTTATCAATCTACATAATATGCCTGAAATGTTGTTAAGAGTTTATTGCAGTTAGAGATAGCTGGAAAATAAATCATTATTATTGGACGGGTTTATTTACTTTACTCCTCTGTTATATATTTCCTTCTTTTGCTACATGCACTTCTCTCTCCCTCTCTCTCTCTCTCTCTCTCTCATTCTCGCTATCACTCACTCTGTCTCTCGTCTTTTCTTCTTAAAAGTGTTAGTGTCATAGTGCCTATTGCCAAGTGACTTGGTCTATACGAGTCTATCGCCAAAATCAAAATGCCTCAAGCTTAAAAAGTTCAAAGATTAAAACGTATTAATTATTAATATTAGCCTTCAGTGGAGTACACTGAAGGCTAACATCGGGCTACGCATAAGATACGCGTAGGCTACGTGATGGGTAAATTACTGCTTAGCAACCTCAGCATTTCTGTCTCTTCCATTCCTGTAAATCCCGTTCACACATCCGCCCTATCGCTCCACCCATTCCTAATACCCCACCTCATTCCTAGTACCCCACCCTCATATCCCTTTCTCTGTGAATTGTGGCCATGCATTAGACTTGCTCTAACGTAGACTGTGGTAGCCGTTGTTGTAGCAAGGTCCACGCAGTCAAATTCAGTATTAGTGAGTCAACAACTACCGTTACTAGAACCTATTAAGACGTGATTTATGTAGTTACTCTATTGTGTAATGTGGCCATGACATGGATTACTCGTTCGTTAAGTTCTCAATTAGCAATAATTTAGTGTGTATTCCACGGAATAGATTTAATTTTGTAAGCAACAAGGCAAGTATCAGTGTAATATTACGCCTACTTGTTACTTTCTTTTCGTTTTCGTTATCAGTCACACCATTATCCATACCGTTTCAGTATCGAAGCCAGCGTATTGATTTAAACTCGGTATCATCATTTAAATTATGTTCGTTAACAACTGTTTTTGATTAATTAACTGAAATTACTAATTTAATTATCGCCAAAGCAATATTTACTTTAGCGCATCCCATTCGCAGTAGGTCGCAATTGCGAAAGGCTAATTGCATGAATTGGGCTGCACTATTTGGGTAGAACGGTAGTTTGTTGACAAGTTGTTAGAAAGCGGATCAGTGGGTGCAGGGTTCAATTCCAGTGCTCTCTCCGTAACTAACATACTATTCTAGTAGGAAACTGACGCTAGACATGGTCTTAGCCTTAATAAAGCAACAGGGATTTTAATAGGCTTTAACACATTTACTTGAAACTTTAGCCATATAGGAAGAGCGTCTGTTTGATGGTTTGTTTTTTGTGCTGTACAGTGGGATAGCCAAAGAATTAGGGCTTTGACTCTTACAACTTAGGTTGTGGTGAAAAATTAAGAATTTTATAAAACTGTGAATGGATTAACTGTTTGATCATTGGAGAGATCTTACAGAGTGTAGAAGCAAACTGTTGACCAGGAACTAGTAGTTTGAAGCTAGTACATACCAGAACACAACATAACTAAAGAGTCACATAATTTAGCAATAAGATTAATAAGATCTAATATTTAAATACCTGTACACCAAATATATTAAAGCGTTTCAGTGCCTGCAAAACTTTAATCTCAATGAAAAGTGATGAACTACATTTACCTACGATATTACGAGCACTTTATCAATGACCCTTTAGTATTATTAGATTGATTGTGTCAGACGCTGGATTAATGCAGTATGAGGACACGATAAGAAGAAGATTATTGGGTGGAATATAATCTATTAAGTTAAAATACAATCACCATCAATCATAATCCTCCCTTTTTTCCAGTTTTACAGGGTCGGGATTAGAACATTTGTAGAAATTTCTGGAGCCTAGGCGCTCACCAACCGAATGCTCTTTTTGAAATTGGTTTAGATTTATGTAGCCTTTTATGAAACATGCAGTCCACGGTTGGTCTTTTATTCAACAACCCGGATTCAACACGACTTTTTTTTTAGGTTAGAATGCAATAATGCCATCATTGCATGCATGGTTCGACTCTGTCAAAGCAAAATTTTGGAGATTTTTAATAGTAAGAACGTACATCAGAATCTTGCAGCGTTCCAACTTTACAATGCACTTATCGCAATGCAAGATGCTACCAAGCGGAATTACGCTAAGATATTAGAATGCAGTCTCGCCAGTGGTGGGATTGATATATGGAGTCTAGAGTACTCTTTACAGAACGTAAAGCAGAACTCGTGACGAATTAAGAAATGAGCAGCTTTTTGGCGAAACACTATGTTAATACGAAAGATAAAGAGAGAGAGAGAGAGCGAGAGAGAGGAAGAGAGAGGGTGTAGGAGAGAGAAAAGAAAAATATGCGGAGAGAGATGGGAGAGAGTGCGATAAGAAGATAAAAACAATGAGAGAGAGCGCGAGAAAGAGAGAGAGAGAGTTAAGTTTATTTATTGTAACTAAATCGAAGTATACACAGAGAATATAAATTAAGACATATAACAAGACAAAAACGGCCGCCAGAAGGAGCACAAATGAAACTCTATCTTGCTGACTACCGATAATATTAAACAATAAAGTTAGATGGCGAAAGGTGGATAAAACTGTAGAAATGCGATATATGGAGAAAGCAAGAATAGAAACCAGCGAATGAACTTCTTTTACGGATTCTGTAGTATCTGTTGAAGACGGAGTAGTACGGGGAGTCTAAGAACTCCGGGCTAGCCTGTCGCTGATATCATTTCGCTCAGAAATAAAACTGACACAACACCTTTCGTTGATGCTCTTTTGTTATCTCTGTAACAGGGATCTGATCAAGCAAACCAAATTGATGTAGGCTATTTTGTATCTTTGACTAAACACTTGCTTTTGTCGCACATTTTTGAGTGCTATCTTCCCTGCATTGTTTACATAGACACTCTCATTAATGCTGTACTGGCTTTAATGTAATCTAAGCATGCTAGGACACTGTCGTTGAAGCTAACCGCTCACGAGAAATAGATTAGTTATTATTCTAGGAAACCGGACTTCTCTCTCATCCGGAATAACCGTATTATTGGACTGTTGGATTAGCGAGAAGCTAAACTGAGCAATCAAGTCAACATTGCGCAAGCTTGATATGCTTGTCATGCTTAGCTATCACTGTCACAGAATTATCAGCTGCAAGTGACAAAACCCTCTAGATTTTGAGTGTATAGAGTCTGCAAGTCTACTTCATTTATTCTCTCATTCTTCATACCGTCATGTCTATTTGTCTAAGGTAGCGAGGCATGAAAACTTTTTAATACACAATTGTGGTTTTTACTTCTTTCGGGATTCGAATAATTCTAAATTAATTATTCAGATTTGTGGGTTAGAGGAAAATCGTTTCTGAAACATTGGTTGTAACAATATTTGAATCAAAGTTCTCGAAATCTAGATAATTGTACGTCATTATGTAGAGTTTTAAAATGATTTTATCTCTCGAATGCACTTCAACAATGCCGCAATGTCCAACAATTGTTTTTAAATTTATTAAACGTTCATTTTTTGCAGAAACAGTTTTTAGCAGCCTCAAGAACATACACTTCCGCATCTATTAAGCGTCTTGACTATGAAAGAACTATTCAAAGCGATTCATATCTCAAACCGACGCTGATGATGCCTCACGTAATTAACGTTGAATTCAGTCTGAGCTCCTATCTTCTTGCTAAGAGTTAGGCGATAGACATTAGATTAATGACAAGAATCTCTTTTTTTTTAAATTTGGTGTATAGAAATTATAGAATTAAGTTTAGTTACGGATTTGATTTATGTTTAGGGTTGGGGATGGGTTTAGGGTTTAATCTGAATTGAATTAGGGTTATTTTAATGGAATTAAGGTTATATTACATGGCATTTAGAAAAGAAATAATACATTTTTTGTCATTGATCTAAAGTCTACTGAGTTAGGCACGCTGCTTAGAGTCATGGTGTTATCTTAAATCTATAGCTAGGATTGAATCGATCCCCTGAGTGTAGACGAGATTCTGATTCGAATTTCGGCTTTTGAACATTTCTCTACCCCCTCCATCTTCCTTCCTTATCTTAATGACATTTTTTCCTTTGTGTTGGATATCTTGTTTAGTCGTTGTGCTTTCCATTTTCTACTCCTCGACATAAAATTTAACATCATATCCTGTTGTTTCTGCGACATTTCGAAGAATGGCTTTAATATAAGTATGGAGAAGGGCTGTGGATATATAAACTTTTTGAATGATTAATTTAATATTATTTCAATGATATTTTTCATTCTTTAAATTAATTTTAAACTAAAATATTAGTATAACGCTGTATGATATAAGATATAATTTCGATATAATACCATCAAATAGACCCATATACATACAGTACGTATATACCTTCAGTTAAGGCATTAATCTTCAGCTAAAAGTTTAAGATAACATACAGAGAGACAGTTAATAACTGCATTAAGAAATAGGAAGAAGAGTTGGAGAGGACACATTGTAAGGGTAAGTCTACTGAAAGAAGACTGAATGGAAGGAAATAGATGAGCGGCAGGCCGATATTAGGAATGTTTGCTGAATTAAAGATCCAGCCATAAGTGGACATGAAGAGGAAAGCGGAAGACAGAAAAGATTGAAGGCGTTATATACCATGGACATGTAAGTAGGCAGTGTACTAAGAGAGAGAGAGAGAGAGAGAGAGAGAGAGAGAGAGCGAAAACGCTAAGTTTATTGCCGTATAGGGCCAACAAATTATCGCAAATGAATCTGATGTTTTGAAATTGTTGTTGTTATTGCAAGCATAGGCCTATATGAATCCCATAGGGTACAGCGTATGCCCAGTAAACTTATCTATTGGTCAATCAGATGTGAAGTAGCCTAATAGTGGCCTTCGATAGTATTGCTGTTATATTATTCACATATAAGATAAGTTAAGCAAAACCTATATTGTTATTCAACATTATTGATAATAATGTTGAATAACAATAAAACATTTAGTGCTGCATATTTAATAGGAATCGATGATGTCTAAAACAACGAGCAAAATATTGAGTTGTAGCAAACATCATATTACATTTCACTACAAACTTTAAGTCAGATAGCAGAGTCTAGACTTGAAATTTAAGTGATTAATTGATTATTTATTAGGAGCTTCAAAAGATGAAGTATTAAATTGCCGTAAAATTTTATTTATAATATAAAAATTTTAATATATATATATATATATATATATATATATATATATATAGGCATAATATATGTGCTTCGTATGATATGGCATTTGACATTGTCTAAGATTTTAGCATTGCCTTATAGCGCGGAACCGGGCGTTGGATTCTTATCGGTTAATTTTGTATGATTGATTGAGTGACGCGGACTGACTTCCCGGATTTTGGTTTACACCGTTTTGGACCCCACTCTCTGTTCATCGGATTGGATTTGATACTATAGTGCTCAATGTTGTCATGGACGACAATAGCACTCTAATTCTACTTTTGTTGTTGCCATGTATGTATCTCTGTTTTTATCAGTATATGCCTTCTTAATCGTAACCGTATAATTATAATGAATATATAATGAATATATAATGAAGATATAATGAATATATAATGAATATATAATGAATATATAATGAATCCTCAACTATTTAATTTATGTTTGGACAAAAAGTATTATAGTAGTTTAGTTATATTTCATTTTAACTAAATGTATCAATTTATGACAAAATAGCAAAAGACATTGTCATAATGCTTTTTAATATACCAAACTGCCTGCTAGTTCCAATAAGTACTATCTAGTACTAGTAAGTACCAGCTCGTTATAAATAAGTTCCATCTAGTACTATTAAGAACCATCTAGTACCAATACGTACCAACACGTATCAATAGGTACCATCTAGTACCAATAGGTACCATCTAGTACCAATAGGTACCATCTAGTTTCAATAAGTACCAGCTAGTACCAATACGTACCAACACGTACCAATAGGTACCATCTAGTACCAATAGGTACCATCTAGTACCAATAGGTACCATCTAGTACCGATAAGTACCATCCAGTACCAACAGGTACCATCTAGTACCAATAAGTACCATCTAGTACTAATAGGTACCATATAGTACAAATAAGTACCATCTAGTACCAATGGGTACCATCTAGTACCAATAAGTACCATCTAGTACCAATAGGTACCATCTAGTACCAATAAGTACCATCTAGTACCAATAAGTACCATCTAGTACCAATAGGTACCATCTAGTACCAATAAGTACCATCCAGTACCAACAGGTACCATCTAGTACCAATAAGTACCAGCTAGTATTAGTAAGTAATAGGTAATACCAATAAGTACTAGCATGTACCAATATATTAATAGGTACCAGCTAGTAACAATATATCAGCTATTACTAATAAGTGTCAGCTAGTAAACTGCTAAATCAAAAGATAAGTTTAATTAAATTAATCAAATACTAATCCTATGTCGAACAACTTGCCAATAAGCCACCGACTCTGTCCAAGAAGAATACAAATAGGAACGTTAGTGATTTAACCCCATATCAAATTTAAAAATTCAGGTAAGAATAATTTACTCAACATCCAATTATTAAAGTGGTAAAATTGATTAGAAAGTAAGAAAATGTGTAGTTAGCCCAGGCAATCTTCTAAATGTAGAATCCTAGATTAACGAAAATGGAATAAAAATACACGGCTAAGTGGTCCGAGTACTCGATAGAGATCTTTAAATTAGTTTGAAAGGAAGAAAATAATGTTAGAAAAACCCTATCGATTTAGGAATATAGAATAAATAATACAACTTAAAATATTTCATAAAATATAGGAAAAAAAGAGTCTTCTATAATTTAACTGTAAATTCTGCTACTGCGACAATGTTCGGACAAAATATCGAATTTGTATTGATCCAGTTGATTGGACATGGACCCATCTCAATAGGATCAGAATTGGATTGCGGGCAGTGCAGCTGGAATGATCTATACTATCCGCAATGAGAAAAGACTCGGATATTTATGGACGGTGTAGTGGATTCAGTGATGTAGATAACGTATAAAATCTATTGTGAACATTTGGACAGTTGTAAGCTGATTTGAAGTTGTATTTCTTATTTTGATTACGTGCCTAAATTTGCTTTTCTGACACTCTTCTTTCATTTTGGCTAATTGACTGCACTGTTATCGATCTAGCTTTCTCGTTGCTCTGAGAATTTGCTATTAAGAAGTGGTGGTCCAGAACTTCTTGTTGTAATAGGTTCCACCTTATACTCTATAACAATGCATACTCCGTCTATCCTGATAAGTTTTTTCCCGGACTTGCTTAAGACCATACATCTCGTTAGCACACTTCAGCAGATCGGCCCCGTGAATTTAGCTGTATTGATTTGTGCAGTGGGGACGTCCCTAACTTGATCATTAGGTGAGGAAACGGACGATACACTCTTATTGGTATAAATGTTGTTTGTATTGTACGTCCCTGGTATCTATTATTTGCTTAAATAATTACCAACAGGTAAATCATGTATAGTAGTTTATGTCACTACCTTATTTTCACCATAGACCTCCACATTTAGTCATATCGTTCATTCCATTTAAAACTTGGATAAAAGTGTTTCTTAAATCAAATACCTTTAATCTTTAGTTTCAGTAAAGTGAGATTAGCAATAAATAGCAGTAATAGGCATCATATCTCATTTCTACCGTGCACCTAGAGCTCCAGATAAGAAAAGTGGACCGACATAGCCTTAGGGTTTGCAAGTTGATTGCCCGCTAAGGCTATGCTACCGTGACTATACAGGATTTCACGTCAATATGTTAAAAATAGGCCTATATGTGATATTTATTAATCTATAAGAATATATTGTTTGTAACTTCGGGATAATAAGCTAATATTGATAATAAGCTTGTCCAAGAGGAATGAGGTTTTCTGATCGAATCACAGGAGGACCGTCCCTGACACAAAATTGAAACTTCGAAGCTTTTATTTGTTTTTAAATCTCTCGGATTAATAGCCTATAAGCTAAGAAGGTTTGACGTGACTTTGTCGCACTAACATTTTAGAAAACGATTTCGAAAGTAGCTTTCTTTTGATTTATCTATCCCGTTTATATGTCTTATTTATTTTAATGTTAAGTTATTACGAACAAAGACGTTGCCAACATTTTACAATTGAGCCGTAAGTGCATGATTAACAGAAGATGTCATCGCTTTAAAATGAAATAGAACCTTATAATAAATACAATGTTATGTATTTCAAATGTATACTATATCTCTAACAAAATGAGTAATATACTGTATATCGTAAGCAACGACCTTGGTATTTAACGCCGTCCTATACATACATGTATTTGAATAGAAATGTGATGTTTTGAAATCTTATACGATGCGGATACTATGTTTAAACTATTTATCCAAATTCCTGTTTCACCTTATTGACTTTGGTTTAATGAATATTACTTGATGCTGTTGTAGTAAAGAGCAGAGATCTAAAGATTTGCAACATTTGTTATTATAAATTATAAGACACTTTACTAATAACATTTTCTATCATAGTTATTATTTTCGTACATCAGTTTGAGTTTTCGAGATGTTGCAGTCTGAGTGTTAATAAATAGACTGATACTTCAGTTATCGTATATAGCATCCTAATTGACTCAATTCAGTTGAAAAGCGAGCAATTCCTTTGATGCTGCAGTGTAACGAGCCTCTCTATTAGTCACCGAGGTACAATTCAAGATCTGTAACGAAGGAACAAAGCCTGACGGAAACAGATTCTGTGAGGTAGGATAGCTAACTTGTTGATGATGTTAATGTTTCTCTTCTAAGAAACTTTTAGGCCCGTTAATTGGCAGCAAGAGTCATCTTAATTGTAATTAAAACTACTTAATTACCTGCGATTGCTAGTTTATTGAATGTACTAATTACTTGCCTCTATTTATGCAAGTGTTTGACTGTGCGAATTTTTCTATAGCTGCGCTTCTATGTGCTTATTGTACATCCTTCTTCCATAGAACAAGCTTCTACAAATAATATATTATTATAGATGTCATCCTCATCCTCGTCATCTTCCTCTGAATCCATGTGTAATGAGTTCGGGATTCGAATAGACCTTCTTTTCCATTCGTGTTAGAAATTATGTGGTAATTTCTTGAGCCTACGAGCTCAACAACCAAATGCCATTTTTGACGCTGATTTGTATCTCAGTGATTTGTCGCCCTTTGCGACACATACAGTCCACGGTTGGTATTAAATAAAGAATCGGATAAAATAAAGGCTTCGCATCTTCATTGCTTCACCCATCAACGCACTGGTTTTACCATGAGAAATATTCCTGTTGTAAACAATTGCACAACTATAATAAAGACGAGACAGATCTAGCTAGCCCGCAAGCAAGCGTAATACAGCTAGCATCACTTGAGACTGCTTGTTGCAGCTTACAGTGAAAGCAATCTTCATTTATAACGTCCTGTGTAAACATGCCCTTTATCCGGGTATCCTTGAATTTATGGTTCTGTGCTTAGAGATAGTTGTCAAAACAGATTTATTTTGGGTTCAGTGTACAGTTGTTTGTGTATTGTGTGGATCCCTTGGATAAGGATTTCCAGAACTCTGCTACCACTTTCAGTATACTGTCTCTCTCTCTCTCTCACTCTCTCTCTCTCTCTCTCTTTCGGTCTCTAGTGTTCTGATAAACGACAGGTCCACGTTACGCATTTCTACTCATATTCAACTATCGCGCCATATAAGGAGCACCTAATCACTCATAAGTTAGTCTCTTTACAGAAGACTACACCGTAGCTACCCCATCTTGTACTCGATAGCTTGAGAGAAACTCATGAGATGGCTACATTTAACTTTTGTAAATCATTCAGCCACATCAATTTAATACGATAAGTGCTTGGCAATGTCTAACACTTCGTGACTTTGCAAATTATCTTCATATATACTAACCGTGCACTACACAACGCTACACTATTGAATGTCTCAATAGCGCAATGGATAACGTCATGAACTTTTAAATGACAGATCCTGAGGTGAATTCAACCCTAGTGGGTTCGAATCCCAGCCGCGCTGATCTGAGAATAAAATCTCGGACATTCAGTGGACTGGTTAAACGGAAATTGGATCAAATTGCCTAACGGATGGAACATGTGGTGTTAAAAAGTGATAGATATCGACATAGTTGATCATTTCACTATAATACGTGTTTACATTTTTTACTTTACTTTTACGCTGTCCTTTAAAATAGACCTTCAATTAAGTAGTGTTTCTTGAAAACTTTCGCATGAATCATAGTCTTCTGAAAGGTGCTAATATATACTTTTTACTTTTTTCGCTAGTACCGTTCCTGTTACTGATTTCCCGGATTTTGACTCGCACTGCTTATGGACCCCCACTCTGCTCATCGGTTTTGGCATGTTTCCACAGTGCTCGATGTTGTCATGGACAACAGTAGCACTCTAATTGTATTGTTATTGTTATATCAGTCTGATTACTTTGCATCTCACGAGCAATGTCCCTCTTACCATGGTCGCACTAATGCATATTAGCATCTCTATATTAGCGGAACAGATTTTGCAAAGTGTCAAATTTTATATACTTTAGCTTCCAGCTAAATCTAAATCGTTCTTTACTCTAACTTCAGGCTAATTGTAAATCATTATTTACAATAGCTTCAAGCTAAATGTAAATAATTATTTACTTTAACTTCAAGCTAAATGTTAATCATTATTTACTTTAACGTCAAGCTAAATGTAAATAATTATTTACTTTAACTTCAAGCTAAATGTTAATCATTATTTACTTTGTCGTCAAGCTAAATGTAAATAATTATTTACTTTAACTTCAAGCTAAATGTAAGTCATTACTTTAACTTCAGCTAAATGTAAATCACTGTTTACTTGAACTTTAAGCTAAAATTAAATTAGGATTCTCCTGATGGAGAATCACGATTTATTTAATACCTGAGTATACATCGACAAAAATAGATATGGAAAGCTTACATGTAGATATTAAAATATTTTTATGGAAAGATTTGGCTCACGAAGATTCGTTGCCGACGACACGCAAGTTTAGCTGTTAGCTGTTCCATGGATACATTTAAATACGTCGCTTCAGACTCTCCGCGAAAAGTCCACGTGAAATATTTCAATACGAAATAATTAAGTTGTTTTTATTTACCACTCACACTGTTTCTTCTCTTACCGCCATACATGTCTTCTTTTCAACTTCGCCTTTTGCTCTACTACAGTACTTTCTCTATCACTTTATCTCTTTATCCATTTATCTTTCTATCTGTTTCGTTTCTTTTACGCCTCCTTTCTTACATATTCTTTATCATATAAATCTAATCCGGTTAATTCAATATAATTACTCTCCGTCGATCTGTTCATCTTTCCTTTTCTTTCGCTATCGACCTTCTACCTACATCTCTATTATAACACGCACTTCCTCTCCCTCTCTCTCTCACTTTCTCTCTCTGTCTGTTTATCTGTTGTTTCTTCCTGTTAATTCTTAGCTTCTAGAACTCTTCAACACCGTGTATCATGGATGATCCATTAGCTAACAGCCTATAATGGCTGTCCACATCTTAAGATAATCCTTTCTCTACTCATAAATTCAAATGTAAATTCTAAAATCTATTTGCGTCCTAGACCTTTATAGTCCTAATCAACTTTCTATATTACGAAAATTAGCTACAGGAAATAAAAACTAGTTTACTATTTTGTTCTGTATTGATTTGAAATGTGGACATTAAAGAAAGAAGCTATCAGGAAACTAGAAGCATTGGAAATGTGAAAGGATTGAAAAGATAGGTTGGTCTGACAAAAATACAATTGAAAAAGTTCTTGAAAGTGTCGATACAGAAATACAGTCAATAAATGTGATAAGAAATAGAATGAAAAGCTCGATAGGACATATTGTAAGGGGTGATCAGTTAAAGGATTTAATAATAATAATAATAACAATAATAATAATATTAATAATAATAATAATAATAATAATAATAATAATAATAATCTATCGCACTCCAGCGTTTTAATGCTGTATGCATTCGTGGCACATTGGCGAATGTGGCCTCCCAGAGCGTAGAGGAACTATTTTAAACATCTTTTTATATTTCTTTTAATTAAATAAAGTCTTCTTTATCTTATATTTTAGCCCAGGGCCTTATGCAGCCCAGGGCAATAAATAATAATAATAATAATAATAACATTAAAGGTTTAGCGTCCGTTTCCTCATCCAAAGATAATGTCAGGGATGTCCCAACAACACACACCAATACAGCTTAATTCAACCAGACGGGAAAAAAATTAAAGTTAGACCGAGACTTGGAATTCTGGATGATCTGATAACAAATTCATATGTAGAGAAGAAAAGAATAGGATGAGGATAGAATTGGTTGGAAGAGTAGTATGCTATGGACTTGCCGTTAGGTAGCGTAATAGTAGAAGGTGAATTTTGTTAACATTTTTCAGCATTATCAACTGACTATCAGTTATATTTATGAATTCACTAAATCGAAAGTTTTGTCAATAGATGAAGTAGTTTGTGTGGGATATTCTTAAAGTCGAACCCCTTACAGCAATTCTTTCGCAGCATAGCTTTAACCTATAATTACGTAGACTACTTTTAATTTCCTGGAAGTGCGTTAGCGGTATCTCAAAAGTTGGTTTTTTGATAACTCAAGTTTGCCTAGATATATGAATTTACTGTATCTCCTATTTCGATTTTAGTAGAGTTGCCAAATGTTGGCCAGCATCCGTTAAATAGAAGAATTTTTTTGTAACGGTGGTAACCTCGTTGGTGCAACCTAGTGCCAATGTCGATCAATGGCGCTGTTGTGAATCTGATTCAGCTCAACCTCGACTTGTATCGATACATTCCACTGATAATTCTTGTTCATCAAGCATCGGTAGCCCGTATTGCTTTACTAGTGATCTTTAGATCTCCTCTTTTTATTGCACTACTCACTACACTAAGAGAGTAGTGAAGAATGAATACATATATAATATAAAGATACATATATAATATAAATAGATAAATGTATATAATATAAAGATACATGTATAAATTGACTGCTCTTTTGAGAATTAGCTTACCTTTTACACTGTAAGCTGTGTAGTCGATCGTTCCAGTTGGAATTCCCTTGCATCCACTATTCGCAAGTTTTCTTTCAATCACATCAGTCATTTCTTTCCAGTGAACAGTTCTGTATGCAGTTAAAGACCAACTTTTCCCGTATCTCTTTTCCATCCAGTGTCCATGAAATGTGACCAGCAAACATCCCTTAAACATCCCTTTATTTAGTTTCAAAACATTGGGCTGAATTTTTGAATTTTGTTTTTTTCTTCGCTTTAGGACCTTTATCTGCTCGTCGTCATGGATTTGAATCAATAGTGCTCGTTATTGTTTGTGACGACAGTAGCACTCTAAATGTTTAATTTTGTTGTTTTTATTAATATTCACTTTAAAAAGTAATATTATTCTCGCGGTACCTACAAAATACTCCTGCACACGCCGCTTTCTGGATCAAGTCCTATCTTGTTATGATATAACTGGGAACTCAGTGACTGACGCCCGGCGATTCGTGGAATGTTTGATGCTATTCTCCTGAGATTTGATAGCATGAGTTATTTTTCGCTTGAGAGTTGTCACCGAGCAAAGACCGGAGATTTCGCCTCTATGCTCGTATTCAGAGGTTAACCCGGTCAAATCTGTTAACACTCCCTAGAATCTGTTCTGAAAAATATTGATTTTTGTCACGCTTTAAAAATACTTATCTACTCTCTATATAGTTTTAATGCCTAATGCCAAGTTTAACGAAATCTTAAGTAATAAACAAGTTAATCAAGCTAGCTAAATAATAATAATAATAAAATAATTATAAATAATAATAACAAAGGCAACTAAATAATAAATTACACAAAATTATGGGCATTTATCTCATGCTTCCTAATGAAGTAAGTTTTGTCCATCACGGGAGGCCATATAGAGAGCTAACAAGTTAAACATATGTTTCCAGTTTTGATGTCAAGTCAGTGACGGGAATTGACTTGATCTTGAAGCACGAATCTACTGATTCACAGTAGAGCAACTTATCGACCCTCAGCCAACACGCTGCAGCCTTTATAATAAAAAATACAACTAAACCTGTTTAAAGAAATGTTACAAATATGTCAAATAGGCATAATTTTAAATTAAAATGTTGACATTACTTATTATTTTTGGTCAGCTCTTTACTACAAGAAACTAAAAATTTGCGTGAACGCACATTTATGTTCTTTTAAAAATTGATATTTATATGTATATTTCTTTACCGATACTAATTAAAATGTATGTCAAATAGCTAAAGCATGCTCGAAACAGAGAAAGAGAAAGAAAGAGAAAAACAAAAAGTAAGATTGAGAGAATGAGAATTAGAAAGAGAGGCTAAAATAGAAAAAGCAAATGTTAGAGATAAGGTGAGAGAATGAGAGAACAAGCAATCGCTCGCCTAACGAGTTAAAACATTGTTTAAAGGCTACGAATCTTTTCTCTCTCAATTGCAGAAAGAAACTTCAACTGCTTGGCTTCAACTGTTCAATTATTTGTTTTATAATTAACACTTGACGAATTGCTGAGCGTTAGAGATCCTGCATTTATTTTCTTTGTGCATACAGATTCTTGAAGTAATTAAATTTCAAGAGTCTCTCTGAAGCTAAAGCACTGTTGCTAAAACACTCTGAAATGCAAAAGCACTCTAAAGCTAACGCACTATGAAGTTATAGTAGCACTCTGAAGCTAAAGCACTCTTAAGCTATAGCAGAATTAAACATCAGTTCATTTCTAGAAAACTTGTCAGTTAGGGTCGAGTACAGAAGTTTAGCCTGCAGCCACTAATCCACAGCAATTTATCCAACCGACCATCTCTCCGGCTTGGCAAAAACCTGTATAAATTTCGATATCTCCTGTTCAATTAAATTTATTTATGTTCCAATGTAATGATTGTTGAATCAACAGGTTATGCCAGAATATGATTAATTCGTGAGACATCTCACCCGCCCTTCTTATATAAGCTTCCTCCTGTTAATTGTTGCACAAATCGGTTTATAGATTTGACTGTTTTCATTTCACTTTGCAAATGCGAAATTAAAAATAAATTTAACTCGGAAAAATTAAGTGATATTTGTTATATAATAATGGAATTAAGAAAATACTTCAATATATTATTATTATTACTATATATATATATATATATATATATATATATATATATATATATATATATATATATATATATGTATATATATATATATATATATATAAGATTAAAATAAGATTATTGAGAAGAATTCATTAGATTTGAGATACTATCATCTATAATTATCTTTAATAATCTCCATGATTCAATGATTTAATGATTTAATGATCTCAATGATTGGAGATCTTTAATTATATTCAATTATCTTTATTGATCTTTAATGATCTCGATAATCTTCTAATTATAGCTAATGTCCTTCTAATTATCTCTTATAGTCCTTAAAGATCTTCTAAGATCTATAATGATCTCTAATTAATTTCAAAGTAATCAGAGAACATTTAGATTATCAAATCTAATGGATCTCTGGTCCAATATGGTGTTAGATTAGAATGACATCTTATAAAGACTAAATCGATCAGCAACTAAACCTACTTTTAAAGGACAAAACAAATGAAATATCTAAAACATTGCTTAAATATAGCAAAATATGAGTCATAGATATTTCCTCATTTGATTTATCAATAATTGTATCATTGATACTAAAGAATTCATGCAGTTTTCCGTACTTGTATTATTGCTATATTTGTATTTTATTTTATATATTTCTCTATTTTGTACATTTCGAAACTTGCAGCTTCTGTTTTAAGATTTCTACACAAGTCAGAAGAGAAAACGCTAATTCACTCTTGTATAGTACATCATAGAGAGAGCAGTAGGAATGTCAGGCCGGTCACGGAGCGGTAGTGAAGGGAGGGAATCAAAGGGACGGAGAATAAAGGGCCCGGGACTAAAGATGGGCGACAAGGGCGGGCCTAAGGGCTCAGGGACTGGGAGATCCAGACAGAGTAATGACCTTCAAGCTACCGTGGCCATGTTCTCCAGCTTCGAGGCGGAACAGGTACGCTGACAAAGCAATATATAATCTTTATTTCACCAAAATCATGGCAGTAAACAAAAACGAAAACAGAAAAAACAAACAAGTATCACCTATAGATACAACATAAAGATATTCCTTGTGATCACAAATAAAACTCAACCGAACTAAAATTCATATTAAATAGCTAATTGCTTAAACCATAATTTGCCTATTAGGCCTATATATTTAAAACCAAATTTTACACATGACCAAAGTCTAAACCGATCAATAGTAAACAGTTTGTCTGTATAGTAAACAGTAAGTCTGAATTATAAACAGTTAGTCTTAATAGTAAACAGTAAGTCTGAATAGAAAACAATTAATCTCAGTAGTAAGCAGTAGTAAACAGTCTCAATAGTAAACAGTAGTAAGTGTCAAATAGTAAGTCCCAATGGTAAATATCAACTTACAGTAGTTAGGCCTATATAGTTATAATATAGTTAATTTAGTAAAATTTAATTATCCACACATATCATATTGGAAGTGCTAACTAAATCTTAAAAGGTGATGCTATTCTGAAGTTTGAATAGCATTTAGAATGAAGTTGAAGAGAATTAGGGAAGACCTGAAGTATTGATGCCTGATGATTTGCTAGAGCAGCAGTATAATAATATTATATTATGTTAGAATTTAATTGTTATAGTAATATTATGTTAAATTTTTATAACTCCAGAAAAATATTCAACCTTAGAAAACGTTATTCTGAAATCGCCTTATCTCAGATCTTGTTGATCTACTACGTAATAACATCTAATGGATTCATTCAACTCTTTGATCTTTTCTCAAAACTAATAGTATTCGGACTTCGATACTCTCATATCTTGTCAATGTTGACATTGACCAGCAATATAAATTTGGCGAAAACATAACCTGCTGCTCTTTATTTGTTTAATTAAACCATTCTCTCTCAGATCTCTCTCTCTCTTTCTTTCTCTTTGTTCCTCTCTCTCTCTATCCCTATCTCTGCATATCGCATACTCCGTGTTTTCGTTCTCCCATGTTTGTGGTGTCTCCTACTGTAATCAGATTTCATTTATATCATGATATGACCAAAATAGGACAAAAGAAACAATGATGTCCTCAGGAAAAAAATCACAGACGAAGAGAGAAAGAGAGAGAGAGAGAGAGAGAGAGAGAGAGAGAGAGAGAGAGACAGAGAAAGAAATAAAGAAAGAAAGAAAGAAAGAGAGAAAGAGGGAGAGAGAGAAAAAGAAAGAGAGAGGAAGAAAGAGAGAGAAATAGAGTGAGAGAGAGTTGATGACGTAGTTCTCGTGTATTGTAGGATGCATTTAATGATTGAGCGGTCGATTAACTCATTATTTGATCGATGGTTTGATTCATTGGTTGATTAATCGACACACTGATCGATTGATTGATCTAATAATCGACTTCTCGACTAATTGATTGATGTATTAATTGATTGATTGACCAATCTATCGATCAATGGATAGATTAATTGATCTACTGATTGATTGATCGATTGATTTATTGATGGACTAGTAGATCAAAATTGATCGATTGATTGATTGATCAATTTCTGACAGTTAACGACGGAGGAGCGGCTCTACTTGCACGCCGCTAAGCTGGGGGACTACGACGTACTCAGGGACATCCTTGCCGCAGCTACGGGACTCGAGCCCCTCGAGCCCACCACAGCCCGCACCCTGGGGGACCTCGACCCCTTCAAGCCCGGGGGAGTGAACATTAACTGCGTGGACTACATGGGGCGCAATGCCCTTCATCTGAGCGTCGACAGCGAGAACGTCGACTGCATTGAACTGCTGCTAGGTGGCGTGATCTTGATTTCTTTATGAGTGGCGACGACCCTGACATTAGCCTTGGACGAGGAAGTATCGCTGTCTTTAGATACTCGTCAGCCTTTATCAGCGAAAAAATACATAATAGTCATATCTCTCTCTCTCTCTCTCTCTCTCTATATATATATATATATATATATATATATATATACATGTACATATATATATATATATATATGTATATATATATATATATATATATATATATATATATCTTTCTACATGTAAGTGCACTGCCTACTGGCAGGTCCATTGTACATAACGCCTCTACTATTCTCTGTCGTCCGCCATTCTCTTCATTTTCACATATTATTCGTACTACTTTGAATTTATCGAATAATTAAAAAGTAATATATATGCATTTTTAAGGTTATCAAAGTCACCTAACACAGATATCTAAATATTTAAATAGGGATATAAAGCACAAAAGACGTTAAATGTTAACAAATCGTTACGAGTTCAAACAGACAGTGCGAATTAACCTTTAGTCATATGTTCTGATTAGAACATATGACTTTATAATCTGATATGACCCATACATCAAAATAGCTGGGCTCTTCCATTGCAATAGAAACTTACTTGTTCACATTGTATCACTTATTTACGTGTTATCGAGAGCTAATATGGATATTATGGATATTAGGAGCTAATATTTCGATATAGCAACTGCAATCAAAGCTCTCGATGACACGTAAATAAGTGATACAATGTGAACAAGTGTTTAGTAACACTTGTTAGTTTAGTAGCACACAGCAACACTTTAGTGTTGCTGTGTGCTGTGTGGATTGAATCTCTTCTTAAAAAACTTATACACTAAAATACTTTTGAACATCATTACACATTAAAGATCGTTTCCCATTATGTGTTCTACACCGCTTTGCATCTAAATCGTTAATTGAAGTAATAATTTTACTTCTCATAAGTTACTTTTGCAGAACACGTCAGTTAAGAAAGTAGCACTTGAATAACTCCACAATGTAACAGGTTACAGAACACATAAGTTAAGAATGTAACATTAGAATAGTTGCACTTAGTTACGTCATACACATCGTTATGCGTTCCATATTGCTATGTTTTTCAAATTCTTATATGTTACACAATATTTTGTGTAACACTATGTCATGTGCAACAAAATTCTTTTATATAATTTATGTGTTATACAAAGGTATGTGTTACATAATGTTATTTGTTACACATTGTTATGTGTCATAGTGTGTTTTGCGTTATACAATTATATGTGTTACACATCGTTTTGAATTACACATTGTTTATATGTTACACAATACTACGTGTTACACAATGCTATGTGCTACACATTGCTACGTGTTCCAGAATGCTATTTGTTCCACATCGCTATATGTTGCAAAGTGCTATGTCTTTCACGTCGCTATGTGCCACACATTGCTGAATGTAACACATTGTTATGCGTCACACATTGCTATATTTCACACACTGTTATGTGTTACACACTGTTATGTGTTACACACTGTTATGTGTCGCACACTGCTATATATCACAGATCACATCAGTTCAGAGTGTTACCACGAGGCTCTGCTGCACGCCACCAGCAAGGGACTCGTCAACATAGTCAGGATCATTCTGGATCACCCCAGACACCTCCAGGCCGGGGACGCTCAAATCAGCGTCCCGGTCTTCAACGGATCCGGGTCGACCGGTAGACCCGGATCTACCGGTAGACCCGGGTCTAGTGGGACAGGCACCGCCACACCTCCCAGAGAGGAGGAAGCAGTTCCTACGTCCGTAGTGTATCGAGAGAACAGTGGAGGTAGATCAGTTAGCTTTATAATATTGATATAGATCTGATGTGCTGAGTCGATAGCATATCGATAAGATGTCCAACTGCTTATGAGAGAGTGTTTTGTTCGAATCCAGTGCTCGCCTCGTAATGTGCCAATATTCGAGTTGAGAATTTTACTATAAATTTTTGTCGATAAACGCTAAGCGTCATATATATACCTTTCTATATCTCTATGCTCACATATTTTACTCGTGTTGTGTCCGGGTTGATGACTAATCGTAGACCAACCGTAGACTGCACGTGTTGTAAAAGTCGACAAAGCACTATGATCCAAACTAGCGTCAGAAATGATATTCGGTTAGAGAGCGCCTGCGCTCCAGAAATAGCTACAAAATTTTCTAAACCTGACCACAGTTTAAGTGGAGTTTCAAGGGAAGAGGATGAGGATGATTGACTCACTGTGTGATTGAATGATTGGCTGATTTAATGATACTTTGATTAAATAATTTGTTTATTATGTGACTGCCTAAGTTGTTAATTGATTGATTTATTAATTGACTAATTGATTGTAGGATTGGTTGATTGATTGATTGAATGATTAGTTGATTGATTGGCTTATTTATTGATAGCTTGATATATAGATTGATTAATTGATTCACTGAATTGTCAATAAACAGATCAAATAATTGACTGAATGATTAATATTCGTTAATATTGATTTGAATATTGATTGTTAGATTGATTGATTTATTTATTAACTCAGGTAGAGGATCATACGGCGTCTCAAGCAGCAGCGGCTACTCTGATGCCCCGCCCCTGACAGCGCCTGACGCCGAGGCCTACCAGTACTCGCCTGACATCACGCCCCTAGTGCTGGCGGCTCATCGCAACGATCACGAGATGATCCAGCTCTTCCTCTCCAGAGGTCACAAGATTGACCGTCCCCACGCCATCTACTGTCAGTGCGCTGACTGTCAGGTAGGTCATCAACTGTCAGTGCGCTGACTGTCAGGTAGGTCATCAACTCAGTGACTCAGTGACTTAGTGACTCAGTGACTTAGTGACTCAGTGACTCAGTGAGTCAGTGACCCAGGGACTCAGTGATTCAGTGACTGAGTGACTGAGTGGCTTAGTGACTCAGTGACTTAGTGACGCAGTGACTTAGTGACTCAGTGACTTAGTTATTCAGTGACTGAGTGACTTAGTGACTCAGTGATTCAGTGACTGAGTGACTTAGTAACTCAGTGACTCAGTGACTCAGTGACCCAGGGACTCAGTGATTCGGTGACTCAGTAGGCATCACTGAGTGATCGAGTTAGAATATTTACTTGGATCAGCACTTACTAGAGAGAGAGAGAGAGAGAGAGAGAGAGAGAGAGAGAGAGAGAGAGAGAGAGAGAGAAAGAGAGAAAGAGAGAAAGAGAGAAAGAGAGAAATATAGAAATAGAGAGAGAAATAGAGAGAGAAAGAGAGAAAGAGAGAAATAGAGAAATAGAGAGAGAAATAGAGAGAGAGAAATAGAGATAAAGAGAGAGAGAGATATAGAGAAAGCATTGTATTGTTGTAGATACGTCAGAACACAGATTCTCTAAAGAGATCTCTATCACGGTTGAACGCCTACAAAGCCCTCTCTAGTCCAGCATTCATGGCTCTAGCCTCCCCTGATCCCATCACCATGACCTTTGAACTTCGCCAGGAAATGATGAAAGTCTCCCAGTACGAGAAAGAGTTCAAGGTCTGTAGATTAGGTTAGGGTAGTAGTGGTAATTTTACTCCCCGAGCTCAATTTGATGTTCCAAGCACAGCCCAGGCATAAAACATACCTCAATTCAATATTTATCCTTTATGCTTAAATGTTACATGAATATTAAGCACAACACATCCTTGAGCGTAGCTCATTTCTATCTTTAGCCTTAAAATTTACACCAATACAATTGAAGCATAGCACAGCCTATTAATAATCTAACACACAAGCGTAAAATCAAGCACGCCAATGCAACCTTGAAAACTTTCCATGACAAGGAAATTCTTCAATTTCCTTGCCACAAGCTTCATCTTTAAACATTCCAATGACTTTCTTATTAATTCCAGTCTTAATGCCTGATGGATGAACTCTGAGAAAATCGCTAGTGTCAAATCTGCGTTCGACGTCATTAGAAATGTCTGCATAAAAATCTTCCGTGTGTATTTCGTACATCAACGAATCCGTGTCTGTAAATAACAGCTTGGCTTTATCATTGTATTTTTCCTTTATGTAATTATAGTGAAAATCGTACATCAAAGTTTTACTTAAATCTAATATAGCCATACCTAGGAAGATTGGCTTATTTTACAGCAATTTAGCTTTTCTCATGTGAACGCCAACAAGATTTTCGTCAAATATCACTGTTCGGTTATACTACGGCTTTGCAACCAATTTAGCAGCCTTTTCCCTATCATCAACCAATCTGAAATCTATCCTATTTTCAATATTCTCCATTGTCTTTCCAAAAACGCTATTGTTCATTAGTTTAAAGAAATCTTTTTCAAAGTCGTTGGCTGCCTTGGTCCTTATCTGTGTATTTAAATCGATGTATGTCTTAAGCCATGGACTTTCTTCAAATTTTATGCCTCTGTGTATTTTAGTAATTTTCAGTCCTAAGCTTTCGTACAGTTTCAAATTCTCGTAATGTAATATGTACTTTGTTTTATCATTCAAATTCGGTATCAATTTCTTTACTTTAGTCACTTTCACAATTTCGGGGGCTAAAGGGTAGTCGTTATGCAGATCATGCAGCGCTGCAGGATATTCCAAGTCAACTTCGAGGATACACTTCATTTCTTTCCAGTTCTTTCTCTGTCATCCATTCGAACCCGTGGGTGGGTAGGGGCTTAGTCATAGCAAACTCATAAAGGTGATTCGAATCTAGGTATTTGAAAAATTGGGAAGGTTCATCAACGTTAAAATTCCCATCCATGTATTTATTATTAGCTTTCGAGTATCGGTTTGAAATAGTGCTTACACCGCCTCTTATTCCGTGCTTAATCATCAACAGCATGTCGTAATCACTCAACAATTCGAGTTCAACTTTAGTTAATCTTAAAGCAGCATCCCAAGCTAGTCCTGGTGAAGTGTAGTACCATGCATTATCCAATTTATAGTGGGTCATACAAACATCTCTAAAATTTTGAAAGACATCTGCTAGTACAAGCACAAAGGACAGATTGCACAAGTCGTGATAGCCTCGAAATGTACTACAACCAAACTCTCTCCAAACAGTCTGTGCGTGTTTATAGTCTTCATCACTGATATTGGTAGAGTTTCGAGTAGAAAGCTTCCTTTGGCAGTAGTTTAGTTTCATCAAGTCTTTCTAACGAACTTACATAGTCGTATGGGTAAACTCCTTTTCTCAAAAGCAAATTCAATTGTTTTCCAGAGTACTTACTTGCAATATTTTTACACTGATCCTTACTAAGGTTCTTTGAAAGTGTGTCCAGACTCGAAACCATAAATCTAAAGCTGTCGATAAACCGCAATTCACGTTTCACTTGGGTTTTCTTTATTTAAAAACTCGTCAACCAACACTTGCCTAGAGAAGCTGATATACTTTTCTTCATTTCACGGAATGCAATTAATATTTCCACCTGCCAACTTCTTTATAAATAAATGACTGTCGTATCCAGATAAATTGTGAAAACTACTGGAAAGAATTTTGGAATCTTGTATTGTAAATTACAATTATCTTGTGCTGCTCACCAGAATTTGCCAAAGAGATGACAGTGATCTCTAACACGATCACCACCCAGCTCCTTTTCGCATATATGACACACTGTTGCTTCATGAAATTTCTTCGCGGCAGATTCATCATATATCATTGGTTTAGGAAACTTGAATTGATTGTATATTTCTTTAATATTTTTCTCTAATTCGTCAAAGAATATTTGAGCAACATAATCATCCTCATTCTTTGCAGTAAAAGTGACTAGAGCTTGCTATGAAGCTATTTCTCCATGTGGAGAAATATCTTCATAGCAGCTATTTCTCCACATGGAGAAATAGCTGGGTAGCTGTAAAGTTTACAGTTGAACTGCCTGTCCTGCTATGAAGCTATTTCTTCATGTGGAGAAATAGCTGGGTAGATGTAAAGTATACAGTTGAACTGCCTGTCCTGCTATGAAGCTATTTCTTCATGTGGAGAAATAGCTGTATACAGATTCTCTATAGCTAGCGGCTACTCAACTGCCGTAAAAAAACTTTCTGTAAATGTCCACTTGTCAATTCATCAATATTACGAATACGCAGTATCCAGTAAATCGGATCTATATTTTCACATTCATAAATTCAGAACAGTAGTTACTTTATAAAGCAGCCAATATATTAACTGTTATCCAATATAAAATGAGCAGGTAACCAGAAAATAGACTAACTGCCTCTTTTTCAGTGTTAGAGGACTTCATAAAATTAGACACAGTGAAGAGGTTAACTTCCAGACGTAGACGGAGTAGGATCTAAAACTGGTGTTGAAATACTCGGTGGAGGAGCCCATATATCTATGTCTCTTTCAATAAATTTCAGCATTTCCTCGTAGCTAGCCAATAGCTTGTGTAGTGGAAGGGATGTATTCTTCATTGACGGAAACTTCACACATACGTTATAAAATTTGATTAGTTTGTATTCATATGACAATGAGTATCCAACCCTTTTAGCCATCACTCTAATCACTTTCGTTGTCTTTGTATACACCTTCAGCTTGTACAGCATTAATCCAATTTGAAATTGGATTAATGCTGTACAAGCTGAAGGTGTATACAAAGACAACGATTAGATTAATCCGACCAGATTAATCCAATTTCAAATTGGATTAATCTGGTTTTAACACGCTTACCTCTTTTTTCTCTCTGTAATGATTCTATCATACTTATGCAATCATTCACGTTCCTCGGCTTATCATAAGCTTTATTGCTTACATCTACTCCTCTAGGGGCCAAAGTTTTCTTAAGCTCTTCGTAACACAAACGTATCCTCACTTGACATTCTGAAGCATATGTTCTAGATCAATAGGCCCATCTGTTTTGTATCAAATAGATTTCTCAACTTATTCATATAACTGTTTCCTTTACAACTACACTGCGCTTTTCTACTGGTATTAATTCTAAAATAAACCAGTGTAGCTTGAGATATCCTTAATAAAATCCTTTTGTTCCGATATATATTCTAAATGCAGCCATTTTTTCACTGTGTCTGACTAAATGATAGCGCATGTTGCAACTAACAAGTTACACAGCACAGCAGCCGACAAGAGGCTATTCACTTTTATTAGGCAGCAGTCGAGAGCAGACTAAAGCCTGCACGTTGAGCGAATACAGCTTGCTGTGTTAAAAGTACACCGCTTGTAAAACGAAAGTAAAAACACAGCAGCCGACAGTTGCAGTTGCGCAGGAGACTGGGTTGAATAGCTTCATCCGCAAGTGGTACTCAATCCATGAAACGCAACATCATCTGATTTAGATATAAGCTAGGTTTTTTCAAGGCAAATCAAGGCAGAAAATAGAAATGAACTAGGCTCAAGGCTAAACTATGCATAATATTTATGTAACATTTAAGCATAAAGGATAAATATTGAATTGAGCTATGTTTTATGCCTGGGCGGTGCTTGGACTATCAAATTGAGCTCGGGGAGTAAAATTACCACTACTTAGGGTCAAGATAAGATTTATTGGTATGTCCTATAGTATGTATTGGTATGTCCTATTTCAGTTCTGAACGACACTGTTTTCTATTAACTTTTAACTGAGTTAAGCGTGAATGAGAAATTTTAATTTATTTAATTTATTCAAATAATTTAACAACTTATTAATGAGGAAATTAAAATAAGTAATTTGTTATTATATTATTCTGATGCAAAAAGCTATGAAATGAATAAATTAATTAGGCATAAATATTTTCATTTAATTCTCAGCATTAATTTTATACAAAACGCATTGAATTTTAAAATAACTGAATAAGTAATAAGTAAATAAGTAATATCGCACCAATGCAAAACAAACGAGTAATATGAGATTCTTTCTGCCATATGTGTTGACCCAAGCGTATAATTTTGCATTAGCCTCATGGACCTTAGTCCCTATGTATGGGAAGGAAAGCAATTTGTTCGTTTAGCATAATTATTTAATATGCCTCTATAGTATGCGAAAGAATGAATATTTAAGGATAATTTAAAATTTATGTCGATTGGCTATCAAATATGTGTCGACATTGATTGATTTATAACCAGAATTTCTATTGCTTGATAGATATTGAAATAAAATGATATTGATTGATTAAAATACTATACAAATTGTGATATTGATTGATATGTGTTGATACTGATTGATTTATTTATCAGTGTTGATTTTGCCTGACAGATGTACATCAATACACCATTAGTTCATAAATATAATTATAAATATAATTTGTATATATTGATTAATTACTCTATTGATTGACTATTTAGTTGGTTGATTGGTTGTTTGGGTGGTTGGTTGGATGGCTGGTTGATCGATCGATTGATTGAATCATTGATTGATTGATTAGTTGAATGATTGGTTTATTGATTGATTGATGTGTTCCTTTTTGATTGACATGTGTTTCTATTAAACAGACAGACTACCTAGCATGCGTGGAGCAGTGCATGCACTTCGCTAACGACCTCATGGATCTCTGCAGGGGAACAAAGGAGGTGGAGGCGGTGCTAGGGGCTGACTGTGAGGGGGGGACCAGGGACCCCCTGGCCAGGCTTAGACTAGCCATCAAGTATAACGAGAAAAAGGTGCAAAATCTATTAAAGTTAACTATAATAGTAACAACAACTATTGGAGTGCTACAGTCATCAACGACAACATCGAGCACTATTTAGTCAAAATCAAGCCGGCGAGCAAAATAAATGGTCTAAAACGGTACAAATTCCAAAATCCTGATAATCTGTCCAAAGTAAAAGGAATTAAAGATTGAAAGCTCTTTGCAACTTTTCTTTATTATGATTCTTTTAAAAATTAGCTAAAGTTCTAAATTTACTGTATACATTCATTATTTGGCTGAGACGTGATCGATAAGATTTCATATTACTGTTCAGTATCTGTGGATTCAAATTACGTGTCCGCAGATCACTGATATCAATCAATAAATGAATTTTAAATAACACCCGTTTTAATCTTTATTTTTTAAAATTTAGTCATAACGGAGAGGGTTCTCTAGAAAGTTCTGGAGAGAGTTGGTACAGAATAACAGTTGATTGTGTCTGGGAGATTGGAAGAGGAGTTGGATAGGACACATTCTGGGGGGAAGTCTGTTGAGGAAGGTCGTGGATGGTGAAATGCAGGGAGAAAAGGGCGGAAGTGGGCCGGGGTTGGGTGTGACGGATGGTTTGAGGACGTCGAGTGTTGATGTGGGGGGAGGGCGGAGGACGGAGGGGAGTGGGACGTTGTGTGACATGGGCCTGCCAGTGGGCAGTGCACTAAGAGAGAGAGAGAGAGACAGAGAAAGAGAGAGAGAGAGAGAGAGAGAAAGAGAGAGAGAGAGACAGAGAGATACAGAGAGAGAGAGAGAGAGAGAAGCATCAGACATCGGACACTAACTTCCTGCCATCACAGTGTCTGGATAGCATTCCTATTTGAATTTCAGATTCAAATTTAAATTTTGTTGTCTAACTTAATTGTGATCTATCGATTGGTATTGGATTAAGAATATCATTCGTAAATGATTTTACCTTATCCCATTGCGTTTAATGAATCTTCATTACAAGCTCTAACTTAACCCTCGGATGCAGAATGTATTTTGACTGACGTTAATGCCAAACCCCTGGGTCACCCCTGACCCTGGTCACTCATGACATTTTGTGTCATAATTGCTCGCAGAAAATAGAAAGAAATAAAGCAGTATGCAAAACTTTCAATTTTTATCACTGTAATTAATGGTAACAATAATAATACAAGATTTAACGTCCATTTACTCATCGAGAGATGATGTCATAGACGTCATCATCACCAAGAGATCATAGCAGGGTACGTATCAGCAAAAAAACGTTGAAACTTCATTAAATTTTAATCATTGCTAAATTATAATGTTTATGCTGTGAAGTAGTTTGGGCAGACACGTTTAATGCTTATTTTAGTGAATTAAGGTTAATTAATGAATTAACAGCGATTCTTCTTAAAACTTCAATGAAATCTGAAAAGACAAAATGCAAGTTATTAATGCACACAAACTGGTAAATCACACACACTATGTTAGCTGTAGTTGTTGAGTGGTTAGGGCAGGCACTATTATGACAGATAGAGCATTCAGTGATCACTTTCTTGTCTCTTGCGCCAGGGCAGTAGAAACATCTCTTTCTCTTGCGAGCTGAGGATCTTGTCGACATTTGCCGTGGTGGTTTAGGTTGACTTGCATAGGTCTAGCCAACGGCACTCATGGATGAACGAATACGATCAGATAAGCCCGAAGTATTATCTGTCGATACTGCAGTTGTGGCTTCATCAAGTCCATGGCCATTGTTTCAATGAACATCATGCGCTTGCAACTTTCCTTGGAATGAAAATCATGCTTGTTATGGAGAAACACAATGAATGAATCTACTGCTGCAATGTCCAGATGTCATTTAAAATGCACAATGGCCAACGACGAGTTGACCGCTTCACAGTATATCTGTGGCAGAGTTAGTCAACATTGTCAACCCCTCCTTTCGTTCTATTATAAACCATGATCATTTCAAGTTTTTTGATGTTTCCATCAATCATGTCGTCATTGTGCATTGTAGAGAGAAGAACAAATGCTTTGCTACGCTTAGTAACATATGACACTATTGTTTTGCTTCACTAAAAGCAAACAATGATGAACCAGCCTCTCTTGACCTATTAGCTAAACATTCTTGCGGAATGTCACGGTTACTTTTTCGAACTGTACCCAAAATTGTCAACTTCTTCTCATACAGTTTGTCAGCTAGATGTGTACTTGTAAAGAAGTTGTCGCATGTGACATATCTGCCAGATTGCTCAATTGGTTGCAGGAGACTGAGAACAACCTCTGAACCTGGAGGTTGAGTTCTTGTACTTTCCTAACGCCCACTGATTTGAGATTGAATACATAATACGTTTCTGCATCATCAAAAATCCAAAACTTAATTCCATATCGATCTGGCTTAGACTTGGTATACTGTCGAAAAGGACAAGTTCCTCTAAACTTCAACATCTGTTCATCGAGTCTCAAGTAAGCTGATGGTGTGTAGAGAGATCGAAATTGTTCAATAAAGTAATTCCACAAGTCTCTGATGGGTACAAACTTATCAATTGCTCTTCTCGTATCTCTAGTATCTTTGTCATCAAATCGCAAAAACGAAAGTATTTCAGCAAACCTCGATCCTGACATGAAACTAGGAATCTGGGATTTATCACATATTTCTTGGACCAAATTCTGCGTAAAGAGACCTATAGGGGCCTATAAAACTAGGATTATGTAGGCCCGTTAGGTCATGTGATTCATATAAAATTATTGTACATACATAAATCAAACTATAAAACTATCGCACAGCCTCTCCACAGTATTTCGATAAGACGACGTATGACCTCTCCATTTCAGCTCGCAACTGAGTTGGGGATATATGAAAAAATAATTTAAAAAATATATATACCTATGCAAAATATATTGAATGAGGAATACCTAGACGGTCAAGATTTTATTTTGCAGCGTTAACAAATCTATGGCAAAATGCGAGTCCCGGGTCAGGGGTGACCCAGGGATTCTGCATCCGAGGGTTAATATTCGTGATAATTACATTTATATTTAAGACAAAATGATTCTCGCTTGTGGTTTATAGTTCTTCAGGCATGTTGTGCATTATTGCATGGCTAGGTAATCCTGCGATATAAGATTTAAAAGCCAAGTTTAACGCCTGTTTCCGTGTATAAAGGGACACTCTCAGAGACTGTATTTTAGGAATTCGAGCCGATAGCCTCCTGCAGTTTATTAAAGCATGCTACCAATTAAGCTATCTGACTAGTAAAAGTGTGCTACGCCGATGGTGAAAATCAAAACCTCTGCTGGAATAAACCTGGATACATCTATTGGAAATGATGTCATTCGCTGTTAATACTATGTTTCTAGAGTGAATCACCAGGGCCTTTGGATCATATGTGATTTTTTACGTTCTATTTATAAATCATTGAAAAGCTTACATTAATATACTTTGGGAAAGCATCAATTAATGCGCCAACAAAATAAATTATATATATATATATATATATATATATATATATATATATATACATATATATACATGTATATATATATATATATATATATATATATATATATATATATATATTAAACAATCCAACTTTCACGATGTCATTATTGATGTCAATAGTTTGTAGCTCATCCAAACTGTCAACAACACCTAGCCGGCCTGTGGTTCGGTAGAGAAATGAGTTTTCTTCAGTCACTCAGCTCTCTGAAGAAAATAGCTTTCAGTATCGCAGTCGTGCCTGTGCTGCCTTTTCTCTGTCTCATATACATCATACTGCCTAACTCTACGGTATGTGTTGTTGTCTTTCCTCTGTCTCATATACATCATACTGCCTAACTCTACGATATGCATTGCTGCCTCTCCTCTGTCTCATATAAATCATACTGCCTAACTCTACGGTATTTATTGCTGCCTTTCCTCTGTCTCATATACGTAATACTGCCTAACCTCGTGCACATCATACTGTCTATTTTTGTATCTATTGCTGCCTTTCTTCTGTCTAATATACATCATACTACCTAACTCTACGGTATGTGTTGCTGCATTTTCTCTGCATTTTTTCTTTTTCTTTTACATCTTATACTATCTATTTATGTACCTATTGCTGTCTTTCTACTGTCACATGTACCTCATATTGCCCAATTCAGCGGAATGTACATGTACTACTGTTTTTCCTTCATCCGTTGTACTGCCTAACCCTGAAGCATGAATTTCTGCTTTCCGTCTAATATATATATATATATATATATATATATATATATATACTGCATATATATATGTATATATATATATATATATATATTATTAATACAGACTCTATAATATTTACTTCCGCTTTCATATGTCTAATATATATATATATATACAGTATATATATATATATAAATATATATATATATATATATATATATATATATATATATATATATATATATATATATATATAATAGTGCCTAAGTTAGTGGCATATTTTCTGATTTTTCTCTATCTCATAAATATTATACTACTGAACTCTACAGTATGTAGAAATGTCATTTTAAATATATTTAATTGCGTAACTCTAGGTATGCATTGCTTTCTTTCTTTCTGATATATATTGTTAGCACAATTTCCAATTGCTTTCACCACCACAGACAAACTTGCTGATATTTCCTTACTTAATTACATACTTTCTTAATCGCTGATTATCTTTTTCTATTGTGCATATGATGAAGGAAATATTATACAGTATATATACAGTATATATATATATATATATATATATATATATTTGCATATCTATGTGCATCATGACTATATACATCTTACTCCGAAGGAGAAAAATGGAGAAGTGCGTGGCGATACATATTGGATAGGAATTTAAGTGAACGAGTTACAAAGGTTCTTCAGCGTAGTGACAGACTGATGTTAGTGCAGATTTTGAATAGACTTTGAGAAGGCCTTTGACAGGATTGATTGGATAACGATGATGAATATTTTGAAAAGTATAGGAATTGACGGGAGAGATAGAAGAACAATTTTAAACTTGTACATGAATCAGAGAGCAGTAATCAACATCAAACAAGAATATTCGGAAGAAGGTGAATTAGGACGTGGAGTATGACAAAGTTGTAGCATTTCACCGCTGCTGTTTAACATGTACGCTAAGGCAATGATGGAGGAATACATGGAGGAAATAATACGTGTAAATCCATATGCAAATAATACAAGATGTACCATTTGCAGATGATCAAGGAAAGGTAGCGCGCAGCGAGATTGGACTGCAGATGATAATGGATAGACTGAATGATACGGCATTGAGATTTGGCATGAAGATCAATATCAAAAAGACCACATTGACGAGAGTGTCCCATAATAAAAGTTAATATCACAATAAATGTTACGAAAGTGTAACAGGTAAGGAGTTTTTACCTATGTGGGTCATACTACAACCAATGATGAGAAATGTAAGACTGAAATATGCAGTAGGATTACACAAGCAAAAGCGGCCTTCGGTAAAAGGAAATAACTCTTAACAAAATATCTAGAGAAATACACAAAGATAAAGATAGTGAAAAACTTAGTTTTGAACACCTACTATATGGATGTGAAACATGAACCTTAAATAAGGAAGGAATATATTAGGAAACTAGAGGTATTGGAAAAGTGGGTATGAAGAAGAATGGAGAGACACTATCACTGATTTCATTTGTTGACTATATGAATAATTAATTAACTTATTAACTTCTCTACTTTAGAAGGGTGGACTATAATATGCGCTGCCCTGTTAGCAAGTTTGTTATTCACACTATATCTCACTTCCTCTGTAGACTGATTGTCTAAATAATTGATTAATTGACACTAAACTAATCCAAGTAATTGATTAAATAATTTAGATTGGGCGTAAGATGCGCTGCCCAGTGAGCAAGTTTGTTGTTCACACTATCTCTCACTTCATCTTCCTCACTCTGCTGGTGTTGGCAACACTGCACGACGCTGTGGGGGAGAAAATCCCGTGGTGGAAACAGAACCTCAAGGACCCGGAGGAGGTGAAGATCCTAACTAGAGTCCAGAACGTCCTCAGGCCATCCAGACCTACCTTTACCAACCTCCAGATACTTCTCCTCTTCTGGATTATAGGTCACTATTTCTTAGCAACAACTATCTCTCTTTCTATCTCATTAGACTTATGCCAAATGGCAGGTCTATGGTTCATATAAATATATATTAATAAACAAAGCCTGCTCTGGCGCTCAATATTAAGAATTGGTTGACTGAGAATTTGAGCCAGAAACAAAGGCTAATTATTTCAAAATTATAATGAAGCATTTATTCGTTAAATGGGCAGAGAGTTCAGATCCAGCGCTCCCTTCGTCACGCCTACTATCGAAAACTGACGTTAAACGTGGATTTAAGTTTCATACTAAGCTCATATTTACATACTAAGCTCATAAAAATATAGTTTCTGCGGTGGTTTTATGCTGTTTTTTTCATTTTTAAACTCGTAATTTATACCTCGCAGCTTACGGTTGATCTATTCTTAAGAAGTCAAGACAGCACCGGGTACTAAAAATTGTAATAAATTAAATATTATTGAATAATAGTCCATACGCTATTAGGTACTGATTATAGTTATTGAAAATTAATTGATGACTGACCATAGGATTACTGTGGAACGAATATAAGAAGGTTTGTTAATCAAATACAAATAACAGATTTACTGTGGAGCAAATTTTAGAAGGTTTTTTTAATGAAATGCTATTCATAGGCCTGCTGTGGAACGAGTGTAAAAAAGTTTGGTCGTCAGGTTTACGGGAGCATTTCATCCAGTACTACAATTACATGGACTTCTTCATCGTCTCTCTCTATCTCGCCTCCTACTCGCTGCGCTTCGTCACCCACTACTGGCTCACTCGTGCTGACGAGTACTTCAACGCTACTCGTCAGGCGCTCGAGGCCCTGCACCGCAACGATACTGCAGCCTTTGACAAGCTCATCAATCTGACCAGAGATCCGTCTCATCGACCCTACACCTACTTTATGGATCCCAGTAAGATGCCACAAACAACTGTATGCAATAACTGGCATTTGATGGAAGCTTTCAAATTATTCCTGCATTTGAAATATATCAAAAGTTGGCATCTTTTGTAATACAAAGGGACGTTACGCAAGGCGTCGACAGCGGCACGTAGTCGTAAGAGGCCAAAAGAATGATTTCCAGTAATTAACTAAATCATAATATTGAAATCTAAGCAAATTCTCCAGGATGATTATAAGATAGTCCGTGTGTAAATTTCATTTTACAAACACTATGTCGTAACGGTAATTAATCCATCTAACTGAGGAAGACAACGTGAAACCACCTCAGAAGCCATATTCTTCTCAAGCTATAGACTACGTAAGGCATAGACGTACTGAAGGGATTAACTTTTGAACTAAGGAGTGCACATATGGAGCGAGAAAATAGACTTTGAATATGAATATATATCTTGAACCTGTCACTTGGCAGTGCACTGATGAAGGAAGAAGGATGTCGTAACACAATGATCAACCTTTTATCTTTTTAGATTTATCTAAATGTGTGTGCGAAATCGATGCCTATTGCGGTGCTGGGTACCAAGTTCTAAGGCTTGTTGCAAAATCATTTATCTAAACTAAACTACTGCCAATTTGTATTAATAGTCTATCATTTAGAAGTACTAGCTTTAACTTATTGTTCCAAACCAGCCAAACGAAGACAAACCTCAAACTGTCTTTTTTACTTCTTTCTATAACTAATTATCTCTCAATATTGCTATCTAGTTATACATTTCATTTCCTGCAATATCTTTGTTTAGGAGTACTTCAGACAAAATAATTTTTATTCTAGCACAATTTATAATTTTTTATAATCCTTTCATATTCAATTTACCTAAGAAAAAAAATATATACATGTATATATATATATATAAATTATATACATACATATATATATATATATATATATATATATATGTGTGTGTGTGTGTGTGTACACACATATATATATACATGTGTATATATATATATATATATATATATAATATTCAGCTCTTAAGATGATTTGAATAACACTTTGTGTTTATTTTTACAAATGTCATAGAGATTTGAGATCGAAAGGCTTGATTGCACTCGGTTAGATTTCTCTCGGGAAATACTTATTGATTATGTGGTAGAATTCAAACATCCAAGGTACTGTTTCTTCTGGAATATGAACTAACTGATATATAGACCGGGGTATTTGAATGAACTTTTGATTTAATAATTAGCAAACTTATTAATTGCTAATTAATTATTTGATTGATTAAATGCATTCAGGTAGATTCTCATGGCGACCAGATGATCCTCTCATAATAGCAGACATTCTCTTCTCTGTGGCCAATGTTATCAGTTTTGCACGGACCACCTACATCATGCCCTCCCACGAGAAGTTTGGACCCCTACAGATCTCGTTGCAGAGAATGATCGGCGACGTGGCTCGTTTTGTAACTCTATTCCTGCTTGTGCTATTCGCTTTCATGGTCGGCATGACAAACCTCTATCAGAGATACGAGATACTCGAGGAGGAGACGAGCAGCTCAGCCACTGAGGCTTTCAACGGGTCCGTGCTTTCCTAATACTATGTAAATATAGCAGTTTAACCCCTGAGGCTTTCAACGGGTCCGTGCTTTCCTAATACTATGTACATATAGCAGCTGAGCCATTGAGGCTTTCAACGGGTCCGTACTTGATTAATACTATATACATGTACATACACATGCAAGCTAGAGCTCAGCAACTGATGCTTTCAACGGGTCCGTGCTTGATAATTACTAAATACATAAAACAGATCCGCTACTGAGGCTTTCAAGGGGTCCGTGCTTGTTTGATACTATACATGTATACATGTACATACACATACAAGCTAGAGCTCAGCAACTGAGGCTCTCAATGGATCCGTGCATGTTTAATAATATATAGTATACACCATATATCATGTATGTACATGTACATACAAGAGCTCAGCATTGAGAATTTCCACGGATCCGTGTTTACTTCATCACTATTCTTTTAGCTAAGAATTTATTCCTTCTGGAAAAGAGGCTTCTAAAATGTTCCGTATGTGGAGGATTTAATTTGTCTCAGATACAAACAAATACAAAAATTTTGTTACAGGAGCTTTTAATGGGCTCGTCCTTAGCTTGTTTATTTTATCTTATGGAAGAGTTGTAAAAACTGACATACCGTTTTTATTTTAATCCACAGAATAGGCAAAATCTGGTAATACGAAAGCTTATGCAACAGACTAATAGCTGTACTGCGACTCCTTTCGGATTAGCCCACGGAGTAGTTATTCCAAAGTCTAAGAAGAATTCTAGTTTTTTAAAAGTAGGCTTTTTGATCCAGAAAGACAGCGCAGTCATTGGCTCAGCGCTGTGATTTTGATGGTTGACTTGGAAATAAATAAAAGCACAGCACGTTTTCTTCAGAAATTAAAAATTTATGTTGCGCAGTTTACGCCTAATCTGTTCTCTAAGTAAACTATGGTTTAAAGTTGGCTTAGCAAATATTGATGTTGGATATAAATAAGTCAGCTAAGCAGGTATTTAAGATTACTACTAATATACAAATTGTTTGTGTTAATGCAATAATTTATTGATTGATAGCTGTTTTATATATGTTCGTATAATTTGCTGATTGATTGATTTTCGTTAGGCTGCAGGAGACAGTGCACACGTTATTCTTTTCAATATTTGGTTTGATAGCACTCGACAAATTGCGCATCATCACACCCATCTCACCTGGGACAGGTACGTCCCTCACAATCGTTTACATGCTATTTTGATTTTCAGACTGACTAAAGAATGTGATAAAATTAGAGTACAAATTTATAGCTGACTAAGTAATCGCATAGTATTCATCCAATATTGTATTTGATAAGTCCAATTTTTTAAAGCAAAGCCAGCTATTGCTTACACGTTTATTCTATATAAATAAATACACCTTATCATGAATTCAATGTTTACAGAAAATGTTATTCATAGTGTTATCGCATTGAATTCAAGAGTGTCTTTAGAATAGAGTTATTGCATTTGGTTTTTTCGAACAGGGAAAAATTAAGTTTACACAAACCGTATTTCTAAATTCTTTACTGTTAATAGTATATTGGATACATGCATTGCATATTAAGCCTAGTAGTATGTATATTAAGACAATTCCTGCAACGGCAGTATATATGGCAAACTTAAATCAGCCTTCTCGATATTTCGTTTGTCTTTAAATGCTATCAAATCTTCTTTTTAAACCCTGCTAGTAATATTCATAATTGAAATATTATATAGATTTTAGCTAGTTAAATAAGAGTATCGCCATTAAGCTATCACACCATGAAATACTTTCAATCCTAAGATTTACAAATTCAATTATTGTAACTGCTACCTTTTTTCTAAGAAAATCTAATTTAAAGCTTAATAAACTGTAGGCTAATATTTGATTTTCACCTTATGCTCTATACCAGTTTCCATGAAACTAGCCTTTTTGAATATCTTATTGTAATTTGCAAGCTTAACTATTATAGAATACTACATTAAATTATGCATGAAAAGTAAACAACGATTGATTATGTTAAATTTTAGTATAGTATATGGTACAATTGACCAAAATTACTCGACAACCCTGAGGCAATTTATCTCTCTCTCTCTCTCTATCTCTCTCTCTCTCGCTCTCTCTCTCTCTCTCTTATTAGTTTCCTGCTAAGTGGCAGATCCGATGTATATCAACTTTTTCTACAACCCGTTGGTTATATAATAAAACCACATGGCTGTTGAAATGCTGCTATTTTATAGTCGTCTATATATTTTTACAGCTTCTATCTGTTGTTGCTTCTATTGAATTTGAGTTCCATTATATTTGCCATTGAATTACGAAGCACTGTCAAAATTTGTTCAATTAAATTAATTAATTAATTTCGCTCCAATTGACAACAGAACCGAGCACTGAAGCTGTGGAGACGGTAGGGAGGATTATGTTCGCTGCCTATCTTGTTGTTGTTGTTATCCTACTCGTTAATATTCTCATTGCAATGATGAGTCATTCCTTCGATTCCGTCCAGGTACGATCAATCAATCAATCGTTCTGTTCGTATAGATTTTGAAAGTATATTAACTGTATTATACATATATTTAACTGTAATGATTCCCTAGCCTCGTTGCCGTAGGGATTCTTAAATCCAATGGATTATATTCTCATTTTGCTTCTATAGTATTTTTCGATCAGTCTCTTTAACGTTACCTCATGGTTTTCTGTAACGTTATCCTGTCATTTCAAGAGGGGCGTAATTTATTGTTGTCCCAGTTAGAAAAGTCGAAAAGCTGTCTTTAGAATGCTTCTTAATTTAGAAAGTAAGTGTTGTGGCAGTAGTCGCAGTTGTGTTTAAACAATTAACGCAGCTGTTACAAATATGTTTAAAGTATATAATGAACTATTATCGGTATATTAAGTATCCTTTTCTTCGCCCAAAGGAAGCTCAGATCATCAACAAGCTAAGATAGAGAGGTCAACTCCCTAGGCTTGTTTCGACAAACTCTTCCATGTTTGACAGTACTTTTATCACCAACGTTTGATGTGTTTGGCGCCTGTTTGTACAGAGTCTGCAAGAGACGTCCCTGACATTGCCTAATGGCAAGGAACCGGGCATTAAATTATTATCGTGTGAATGATTGATTTATCATAAGGTTCTATGCAATAACTTATTAGCTTTTCTATCTCTTTCCGACATAGGTCTCTTTTCCGACATAGGTTTATTTTGACCCGCTTGCCTTGGATTTCGGACTGGCACTGTTTTGATCTCGCTTTCTCTTGTGGTCTCTGTGTACTTAGTAGTCATCGTGTGGTGCTTTGTCGCCTGTTTGTGTAGAGTCTGCAAGAGACGTCCATGACATTGCCTTATGGCGAGGAACCGGACGTTCCTATTGATTGATTGATTGATTTATTGTATTTTAGTTGCCAATAATAGAGTTTAAAAGTTTGTTGACTTATTACCTAAGTTCGTATCTATTACACATTATACTTGCAGGGTTTCAGTGACATAGAGTGGAAGTTTGCTAGAACAATACTGTGGATGAGTTACATAGATCACTGCAGCACCCTACCTGTGCCCTTCAACATGATCCCCACGGCAAAGACCTTCCGATTCTTACTCGATCTCTTCAGAAATCAAATCAACAGAGATTATGACGAGGAATTCATCAACGGATATGATCTCGCTGTGAGTTTTTCCATAGGTTACTGATAAAAACGACGAAAATGACATGATGATGCAAGTTATATGATAAATAAATAAGAATCTCGGTGTTATAACTTGGCTGGAACCAGTGGCGAAGTCGATAAGATACTCGACCGCAGATCAGTATTTGGGGGGTTCAAATCCTGACTCGCCCTTCACTGACATCGCTTTCGAGTGAGAGAACTGACGTTAACCTAAGCTTTACCAGTTTTATCATGCAGCATATTGTACTTTTAGTTTCTGATTGCATACTTCAGTGATAGGATAGTAGCGTCATCGCAGTTGTAGTTTATGCAATAGTATTCTTAAGCAAATGCCATCAAAAGTAGCATATGTTCTACATGAGTAGAACATGTGCTTGATTCATTAGCTCTTTACAACAACTACTTGATAAAATTACTTATTCAGGTCAACGACTTCAAGCTATAATAGATTACAGCAAGTACCAAAAAGTACTTGCTTAGAGCAAATAAGTAAATCATTAGAGGTAAGAACAATTACTGGAAAAAGTACTTTGCATGTGCTTCACATAGCACGAAGAGTACATGATAAGTCATACCGAAAGTGATGAAGGACATCAAATAAAAAGCTAAAAACTTTTAAGGCTAAGGCTAACGTCAGTTTCCTCACTCGAAATCAATGTTAATAACGGGCGAGCCCAGGATTTGAACCCCGCACATACTGATCCTCGGTCGAGTAATCTTATCTTCGTCACTGACTCCAGCCAAATAGGACCCATGTGCTGAATTATATCTTTAATTTCGTCTATTAAAGTTGAACAAAGCTTCTTTAATCTGAATTTTTTAATTAAGGGCGTATAAAAATATTTTTGTAGTTTATTTCCTTTTTCAATAATTTCTGGATCAAATTTGAACCATAATTAATTGTCATATAAGTAAGTAAGTAAGTAAGCACGCAATATAGTGAAATGATCAACTATGTTGATATCTATAACTTTTTAATACCACATGTTTAAACCGTTAGGCAATTTATTCCATGTTCCGTCTAACCAGTCCAGTAAATGTCCGAGATTTTACTCTCAGATCAGCGCGGCCGGGATTCGAACCCACGAAGTTTCAATTCATCTCAGGGTCTGTCATTTAAAACTGCATGACGTTACCCCTACGCTATTAAGACATTCTATATATATAGGCATATACAATACAAAAATACAATACATTTACAATACATGTACAATACATGTATGGTACATGTATTGTTGCTTCCATAGCTTTGCGTACAATTATTTATAGCATATTTTAATGTAAATAATATATTGTATTCAATTTTGTTGACCTTCTGTTACCGAATCAAAAACATACAGTATACATGTTATTTAAAACATTAAATTGTACGCAGTGGTCAGGATATAACCCAAAGTAAGATTTCGGAATAATTTTTTTAAATATAGTATTACATTTTTATGGCACGATATGTTGACATCATCCATTCAACTAGTTCAAACGGAAGCTCGGTGCTTAGGGGTATAGAGCTAGGCTTTAGGTCATACGGTTGGGGGTTCGATTCTGGTTCTAGTCACATTCATTTTTTAAATTTTAATAAATTTTATTAGTTTCTTAGGAATATGGCAACGGCTATGTTGGGGTTAGAGATAGTTACAAAAAGTAAAAATTGCAACTTTGTTTTTAGAGTTTATTCAACAATAACAATTAAGTTCATCCCAATAATTCTCTCGATCCTCCTGATATTCTTATTCCAAAATCTTGTTTTGGGTTACGTCGTAACTACTGCGTAAATTTTACCGATATTTCAACCAGAGAACATTTATTAACTTCAAGCATACACAAACATACATATAGTTATATATGATATATGATATACGTGTAGTTTGATACAGATACATATATCAAACTATAACAAATATAACGTTCGTTACATACCTGAAAGCATTCTGTTCGATCTGAGAAAGATGACCCCATCCCGTCCCAGACCTTCAGAGCGCATAGATAGATCTGCATGCAATTGTCATAATACACATACACGTAGTCTTCGGTTGAGAAACTGAATGTTAAATCCTAAAAAGCTAATTAAAATTAATAATTTATTTATTCCTCATATTCCCTTAAATCCTCGCTTGGCTAGGGTCGGGCTACGAATATGCTTTCTTTTCCGTTCATTATAAAACATTTTGTAGTAATTTCTGGAGTCTAGTCGCTCATCAACCGAATGCCTTTTCTGACATTGATTTGGATCTTAGTGCTCTGTCTCCTTTTACGGCAAGTGCACTCCAATGTTTGCCTATTCTTTAGCAATACCCAACCTAACAGGGTACATTAAAATTAAACATTATTTAATTTAATTAATCATAAGGATCTTTACTTTATATTACTAAATATTTTAGTAATTAATAATTAGGATTTTATTTATATATTTATTTTTTAAATTGATCAATAATTTCAAACAATAGATCTAGAAAAGTCTCACAAAATATAGCAATTCACATGAAATGAAAAGGACACAAAGGTCCGAAGACTTTAACATGTGCCCTAAAATGAAGAATCTATACTTCTACTATCAGTTGTAATTAACTGTCAACAAAACAGGGTATATTAAAATTAATAATTATGTATTTAAATTAATCATTAGGATCATACTTGATATTACTAATTATTTAATATTATTAATAGTTAGGATCTATACGTATATGAGCAATTGTTTTTTAATTATCTATGCCGATAGAGGAGGCGGGGCTGCATACTCCCCAGCGAGAAGGCTCGTCTGAGGGCAGCAGCCGCTCTAGCCGCTGACAGTCCCACCTACACCGAGCTACTGCATCGGCTGGTCAGGAGGTACCTGTTCAAACAAGACAGGAGCAAGTCTGAGAGCCTCGAGACTGGTCAGTTCTTTCCATCTCTGACCCAGTTATCTGCTTTGAGTTCTTGACATTAAGCCTATCTTTGCCGTAACAGTGAACAAATTAAAATGGATCTAAGTTTATATAATCAGCACCATCATCATCATCATCATCTAACCTTAAATCGTAGGGTCAGGATGCGAATAAACCTTCTTTTCCAAATCGTTTAGAATATTCTTTTGCAATGAGATACATGCAATCCCTGTGCTGTACAATATCACGTAGAGCCTTTTTATTAAAATATTTTCTAATTATTATTTTTCTTTTTTACAATTATTCCAGTTAGATGGTAAAGATTGCAATACACATTTCTGCCAATCAGGGAGTCATCAGCTCGAGTCCCAGCCGGGCCATCATGAAACCACGAAACAATTTATTCAAATTTTTCATGTTAAAGGATGAGAAGATGCGACGTTCAAATCCAGAGATTTCTCCGTCATAGATATGCTATCGAGCAGGAACTTGACATTAAATTTTTGTTTAGATACATAATAGATTATGTATTTGGGTTAGATATATCATACACTAGATGGATCATCATTATCATTATCCTCTTTCACTAAATATGAGTCTTTTTTCCTCATATAAAGCTGACAGGTAAAGCGTGCAAGTAAACAACAAAGTGAACATTTGAATGAATGAAGTTAACAAGTTCACACTACATTACATTGCAATCAGCAAGTCATATATCAAGTTAAATAAACTACGTTGCTAGTGCCATATGTGTAAATGCATTTATAACTGTTGTTTATATATCATAGTATGACACTGAAGCAAAGTCAAGTTCGGCAACATTATATTTTGTACAAATATTTACAGAAGTACTCAAATAGTATTTTTGCATGAGGTATCTAGATTGACAGACGTTTGAGGTTAAACATTTTTCACCAATTGAAACGTATTGGTTCCAAATAATGAAAATCAGACCTCTCATAACCCGCACGTAAATACCTTAACGGAATCATACATATAAAAGCCAAATATCGTTCTGAAAACAGCTTACAATGCCTCACTTAAAACACTCATTTTGTTTCAAAAACATCAATGGCTGAAATAGCATAGGCCTATGTTAATAACTGTAGACAATGTGTCTCGATCAAGCATAATCTTGTGATCTCATCAAAGAAATAAGTAGAATAGAAGAATTGAATTACAGCTAGCAAATCACTTTCATTTCGCAATATTGGTATCAAACATTGCATGTATTGTTTATTCCAACAATATAATTGTGCCGAATATTTGAAGTTGTTTCCCCATCTGGAGCCAATGACGATGGGGAAATATCGGTCAAATGGTCGAATATCTTACCGTCATTGCCGCTTGATCCGATGTCGGTAATATATTCTACCGCGGATCTGTATGTGCGTGTTTCAAATTCTGGGCTCGCTCGTCATTATGACTGCTTTCGAGTGAGGAAACTGACGTTAACGTTAGCTTTAACAGCTTTTTGCTTTACCGAAGATATTTACCTCTCAAGTAAAAGTGACTCTATGATTGACTGATTGATTGATTAATGGTTCTTTGGTTATCAATGTGTTAGTTTAATCGGTTTGCTGAAGGACTGATTGATAGATTTAGATTAATTGATTGATATATCGTTTGATTGATTGATTAATTGATTGATTGATTGATATATCGATTGATTAGTATTTGATTGATTGATTGAGATTAATTGATCGATTTATCGATTTTGCTTGATTGATTGCTTGATTGAAGCTGGATTCGGAGAGGACTCGATGAAGTCTCCTGACGTCTTCTCTACCTCGGTGCTCGATGAGATGGACGAGGGAGAGGAGAGAGAGATGGAGGCAGAGAGAGGGAGGAGGAAGGACACACTACTTACTGCCCCGGTCTTCCTCTCAACTCAACCAAGCTATGAACGTATGAATAGAGTTATACTGTTCTCTAGAAATGTTTACCGTCGATATCTGCCTCGTAAGAATGCAAGATGGGGCGAGTATTAAATTTGTGTCCTGTACTTAGAGATCGTCAGTTGACAACTTCCTACCTTGCTACCGTCTCGACCCAATATATTTTATTTAATTAGTTAATAGCGGCGATGATTGGCGCATTAAAGAGTGTATCCATTGTATATAGAAGTTCAATATGCAATAGGTCTTTGTCCATTGCTAGAAGGTCGGGTTCGATTAGTATTTAGATAGGCTACCACTTTTGAAGACCGAATGCTGACAGCATTTAATGAACTAAACTCCACTATGTGTAAATCTAATGTTATATATGCGCTAGTTACACTTGATGTGATATCAAAAATCAGCGAGTATTAGTAATGAAGATAAGAGGAAATAGTGAAAACTACACAAAAAATTGTAATTTTTGCAAGAATTCATTGTAGCACTAGCGTTCATTTTATAACTAGATGAATAGAAGCCCAATATGTACTCAATAACTAGAAAAACTGTAATATTTGCATGAATTCATAGTAGCACTAACGTTCATTTTATAACTAGATGAATAGAAGCGCAATATGTATTCATTATATTAAGAATATAAATTTCAATAAGTCTCTGACATGAAATTTTTATCAGGAGTCAAACATGTCTCCATAAATTTATTTATTTTTTTAATTTTTTTTAATTTTTATTTTTAATTTTTAATTTTTATATATTTTTAATACTGGGCTCGCCCGTCACTGACATCGCTTTTGAGTGAGGAAACTGACGTTAACGTTAGCTTTACCAGCTCTTTTATTCTTCCTTATTTTAATTTTCATATTTTTAATTGATTAATTTACATCGCCACAGCCACTTCGCCCTATCTGAGGGCGGACAATCAGTTCTACCTGCACCGTCACTCGGCCGACAGCCGGGCCCCGGGGTTCACTGCGGGACTGAGGAGCCCCGCCTCGCCCAACGAGGCCTTGAGGCTACTGACGAGGAAGGCCACTTGTAGGCGCTCGTCCATCCAGCGTCACAGATCAGTAAGTAGGTCGTCGATGACGTCACGTCTGGACGCAGTGCAGAGAGGTCAGAAACTTCTGGAGGCTCGTCTACAGGTGAGTGGACTAACCCGTCCTATTATATGATATCAAGTGATGTCTATAGGTGAGTGGACTAACCCGTCCTATCATATGATATCACGTGATGTCCACAGGTGAGTGGACTAACCCATTATATGTCACTTGATGTCTACAGGTGTGTGGACTAACCCATCATATCATATGCTTTCAAGTGATGTCTATAGGTGAGTGGACAAACCCGTCCTATGATATGATATCACGTGATGTCTACAGGTTAGTGGACTAACCCATCATATGTCACGTGTTGTATATAGGTGAGTGGACTAACCCATCATATGTCACGTGATGTCTACAGGTGAGTGGACTAACCCATCATATGTCACGTCTTGTATACAGGTGAGTGGACTAATCCATCATATCATATGATATCACGTGATGTCTACAGGTGAGTGGACTAACCCATCCTATCATATGATATCACGTGATGTCTACAGGTGAGTGGACTAACCCATCCTATCATATGATATCACGTGATGTCTACAGGTTAGTGGACTAGCATATCCTATGATATGATATAATGTTATGTTTCCTCACTCGAAATCAATATCAGTGACGGATGGTACTTGGATTTGTATCCCGTACATACTGATCCGCGTTCGAATATGTCGCCACTGGCTTCAGCCAGGTGATCAGTTGTAACTTGTTCTAAATTAACAGTCTCAACATACATTATTGACATTCATTTTTAAAGTTATGGTACTGTTTCCTCTTCAAACTTTATATCTGCTATTAATGTGCTTATGCCTAAATGTCAAGCAAATATTAGTCGTATAAGTCTCATTAATATATTGAAGCCTGAACTTTTTTTGATATATTTTAATTGCATCGCTTTAAATGGATTTGATAGAAACATAACATTGCCTTTTTTCGAGAGCGAATTTACTGAAAACTATGAATTCAGTAGTAGTTTTCTTAGAAGAAGCTTCAGAATACATGTGTAACGGAATGCACTTTGACTGCATAAATTATCCTAGTTTGATTAATTCGTGGTTTATGCTGCTAAATGCAGGAGTTATTAGTTTGTGTACTAATGGATAGTCTGATTGATTGACTGATGGTGTGATTGATTAATCACTCCCTTTATAATAATCTTACCGACATGTCGGTAATGTCTTACCGACATGTCGGTAAGATTATTATAATGTCTTACCGACATATATAATGTGTTACCGACACTGGGTCCAACCAGTGGTTGGAGCCAGTGACGATGTCGTTAAGAAATTCGACCGAAGATCAGTATGTTCGACGTTTCTTTTGAGCGATGAACCTGACGTTAATATTAGCCTTACCAATTTTAGCTTTTAATTGATTGATTGATTCAGGACTTGGCGGGTGCTGGGCGCGAAGAGGCAGACAACACAAGACATATTAGGCAGTTGTTCAGTGAGACACAGAAAGCTTTGGATTGTATTGTCAAGTCTTTGTCTTCCACTCAGGATGGTATCCAGAACATAGCCACTGTCGTTCTCTCTCTGTACCAACTGATGCAAGGCAGGTGATCTTAAATATATGATCTTTCTTTCTCTCTTTCTCACTCACTCACTAACACACACTCTCTATCGTTCTCTCACTCTCTATATATATATATATATATATATATATATATACATATCTCTCGGTCTCTTTCTCTCTCTCGTTCTCTCTCCCTCTCTCTCTCTGTCTCTCTTTCTAACCCCGCATCTCCAGTGTGCAATTTTAATGCTTATATAGCTATATGTGACTTTAGAGCTCTTCAAGTAGAATAAGTTTGCCTTGGTCAATTTTTATTTATATTATCTTATAATTTTCAATCTTGTATTTTGGATTTTGTGTTGAATTTCTGCCTGTATCTGTTACATTGCTATGTTATCTGTCATATTGTTACAGTCTGCGGTTTGTCAGATTGATTATTGAAATAAAAGGAATAGATTATTATTATTTCTGTAGTGTTCTGCCAAATGTCAAGTCCTAGATAAATATTCTTACTCAGATATAAATTTCACGAAACAAAAAGAACATTTCATAGATAAAAAAGTTAATACTTGCACAAAGTGTTATGCATTATTCATATCCTATGTAGCTACATAAATACGTAAAATGATTATCACTTAGTTGCATAATTTCTATCATGCTGAGTAACCTAATGATAACACCGGAAATATAATTACAGCCCATTATTACCTGTAGAATCTACATGTATATAATTACCAAACTTGCCTACGTGTATGACAATTAACTTTTAATAAATTAATGGTTTGAAGTGAGTCACGTTGTTTTCAAAACAAGTGCTATGAGTGGTACCAGCATAGCAAAGAGTATTCCCTGACATTTATTGCAGTATTCCCTGCCGATTTCTTACTATATTCCCTGACATTTATTACAGTATTCCCTGACATTTCTTTCAGTAATCCCTGCCGATTTCTTACTGTATTCCCTGACATTTCAGTATTCCCTGACATTTATTGCAGTTTTCCCTGACATTTCTTGCAATATTCTCCGCCGTCTTCTTACTGTATTAGGCCTGCCTGCCAGTTTTCCTTGCAGTATTCCTTGGCGTTTTCTTGCAGTGTTACCTGACGTTTTCTTACAGTATTACCTGACGTTCTTTTACAGTATTAATTACCTGACGTTTCCTTACTTTATTACATGTATATGATATCAAATACATGTTAGAAGGCAGGCGCTCAACACGTCTACAATTGACGTTAATTCTAATTGATTGATTTATTGATAAATTGAATTATTTATGAATTGATCGATTGACATTTATGTCAATCGATCAATTAAATGAATTGATCGATTGATTTTTTATTGATCTACTGAATCAATGACGCATTGATTTATTGATCAAACTTACTTATTAAACTTAAACTTAAATATGTATATATAAGAAATTCGCCTTGGAGTGTTCTTTTTGTATAAAACGACCATATCAACATTAAACTACTACTCTCTTCAATATTTGTAGATAAATTTATATCATGCAATATCTATGTGAAAATAATTATCTTAAAGTCTAGTTAAGCTCCGTTATTATATAAAAATTTATTTTTATCTCTATGCAGCTCAACAACAACAACAGCAGCAGCAGCAACAACAACAACCCACCGTTCAACCACCTGCACAGAAAACGCGCCATAGTATGAAAGTTAAATTGTTGTCAACCAATTCTAAACAGCAAACTAAGCAACAACGGCAACAGTTTATGCAACCAACCTCGGTTCTTGTTGCCACAGCTGCTCTAGCAGCAGCTCCTATAGCAGTGCAGCAACAGGAACAACATGCAACGGAACAAAGGCAGCAACAACAACAGTCTATGCAGAATCTTCAGTCTTCTCTGTCGTTACAACAGCTTTATGATGAACAACCGTTGCTAGACGCAACTACAGGTTTGCAACAACAAGAACAACAAGGATACAGACAACCGCCACAAAAACAACTATCCGTACCCGCGAGGCAACATCTGTGGCAAATTAGTCAGGAACAACAGCAACTATAACAGTAGCAACAATGTCAGTAAATTAGCAACATATACTGGCTACATATGCAATGATATTTTTTTTAAATTGTTAGCAACAAAAATAAAAGATTGCTTGCCTAAGTTGACCTCTTATCGGATTTTGAAGGTTAAACTTTAATCTTGAAGAATAGAATAATTAAATAAAAAATATAAATAAATAAATGAATAAATGGTTTAACGTCCCTTTCCTCATCCAGGGATGATGTCAAGGACGTCTCCAACAGCACACATCACTACAGATCAATTCACCCAGACCAATCTGCGAAAGAAATGTGCTGAGGAGAAGTAAGGTCCTAAACGAAAGACAGTCCGGTGATCAAAAAATGGTCAAGGTAGATTGATTTTGTCTATGGTGGGAAAAGATAAGTTTTAAGATTGCTAGAGAATGTTGAAAGAGAAGAACAAGAGCAAAGATTAGCAGGTAAAGAGTTCCAGATTGTGGGTGCTGCGTAAGAAAATGAACGTCTGCCCAATGACGTGAGAATATTTGGAACTGAGAGAAGATTGGCATCGGTGGAGCAAAGTGTACGTGAGGGGCGATAGGGAAGAAGAATTTCAGATAAGTAGGAAGGCTTGCTAAATCGCAGAGTTTGGAAAGTTAATAGAGCTATTTTATATTGTATACGTTGATTATCAGGGAACCAGTGAAGACTGCGAAGCAGAGAAAGAGAGCGAAAATGAAGTCGAGAGGACTTACAAACAACACGTTCAAGAGAATTTTGGACGTGCTGCAAACGATTGAGAGAAGAAGTAGGCAACCCATGTAATAATGAGTTACAGTAGTCAAGCTTTGAATGAACTATAGAATTAGTAAGGATAGTGGCTGAATTTCTAGTAAGGGATGGACGTATTTGCCTAATCTGACGAATCTGAAAGAAAGATGCGCAACAAACAGAGAAGATATGGGATTTAAAGTCAAGGTTTTCATCAAATATGACTCCAAGGTTTTTGGCGGATCGAGAAGGTGAAAGAGCAAGATTCTGAAAATTAACAGAGCTATAGGTAATTTTACTTCTTTGCAAAGGAGTGCCAATTAAAAGGTATTCAGCTTTGGAAGGATTAACAGCAAGACGGTTAGCACAAAACCAGGAATAAAACTTATCTAGAATGGATGAGAGATGAGCCAGTTTTGATCAGAATCATGATTAGAAAAGGAAATATATAGTTGTGTGTCGTCTGCATAGAAATGAAAATTTATGGAGGACTGAGCAAGCAGATAGCTAAGAGGAGTGATATATAAAGAGAAGAGCAATGGACCTAACACTGAACCTTGAGGAACACCGCGTAGGAGGGGTAGTTCAGAAGAGCGATTTTGACCAATAACAATAGATTGTGTGCGACATGAGAGATATGATGTGAGAAGGGAAAAAGCAGAATCAGATGTCAAAATAAGATTTATATATTTAAAAATATACGACACGTGATGCTGCTAATACTTTGCTTGACGTTTTCCATTAAATTTTTCAAGAGGAAATTAAATTAATAATAGTTTATAAGGACCGGTGTAAAAGGTTTTGTGATAAGCCGACGTAGCAGCTTTGTCGCTTAATTTTTGCAGAGCATTCGAGTATACTATGACATTTATATGAGTTTTGAGCTAAATTTTTACAGTGATTTGACATCCTTAATTCCTCACTTGGAAAACTAAATTTGTTTATAAATGCATAGGCTGGACGGCCTAATAGATAACAACTTGCGAGAGAAATAAGAGGCCATCGATTCGAATTCCTTTCTTACGTACTCAGTCAGTATGCATGTATATCAGGATACTGAAACATGCTTGTACGTTAAATTAACTTTATAGTAAACTACTGTTCGTCAAAGTTTCTTGTAAACGTAAAGAACTGCTGAGCTAATTCAACGATGCTCTTAACCTAGAGATGATCTTAATAAAAGTCGTTTATAAAAACCTGCTGGAATTGTAGAATTTGTATTTTCTCATGTAGTCCATTACTGATCAGTGATGCATCGAAAATAAGTATTATTATGTAACTATGCAACATAAATACAGCTTATTATATTGCACTTCAGGAAAGATTGCAATGTCACAATAGTAACGACTACTGATGCTGATAGAGTTTAATTGATAGTACGATAGCAATGATTCTTTACTTCATAAACTTTGTAAACGAATGCGGTTGTCATGTGCATAACCATACATGCGACCAAAAGAACATAAGTTACACAAAATACGAACAAATAACTAAATCGGTTGTATGTAGATAAATGTGTTGGCAATTGTTAATTTAAATATAATAATTTCGTTTCCAAAATATCTCTAAAGTTTACGTATATCATTGTTAGGGGCGGGATTTGGCGAAGTTGGTTAAGCTGCGCGTCAATAAATTAATTTAAGCTGCGTTGAGCCCGGTTAGTATATAGATGGGTGACTACCTTTTAAGACCGAGTGTTGTCAGTGTTGAATGAAATATTCCATAGGTCTCCAGAACAGCGATCAAAAGTACATAACTCAACGTATTCGACCGATATAGTTCATTTAAAAATATGATTATTTAAACAGAATAGAAGCTACAAGTCGGCCTATTGCCATCTTCTAAAATCTCATCCACGCTCGTTTCTTGATGAATGACAGTTGAACGAGTGCGATATATGCAAAAAGACTTCTTTATTTACATTTGATAGACTGCAATAGCGGCAGCCACAGCTAATACAACGAGACTCAACAGAACATCTAAACTCTGCGCTTGATTGCCCAGATTTGACTCACTGTGACCACCCGTGCTCGCAGCCTGTTTACTGCCGTAAGATGCCATTCTGAAAACAGTGTTGGAAAAGGAATCATGCGTAACTGTGTTTGTACTTGCTGAATTGAGTTTATCCCCATTAGTTTTTAGATTATAGAATACATATGGGCTGGTATTTGATGACTCCACATGAGGAATTGAAGACATGTCTGAATTGTCATTCCTTGAGCTACATATTACTGTTGTACTCTCAGTCGTTAAAGTTTCATTTACACTGACATAACCGTTAGTCTGCATTGAAGTCGATTGCTTCAGGTAGCTCTCATTTTTCCATCTTTTCGCTAAAGGAAATTCGCTAGGTCTGTCTTCTACGGGAAAGAAGCACTTGCTTGATAAATTCAGCGAATTAATGGAAGGACCACAGATCCTGTTATTGTAGCAATACAGTAACGAATTTGCAAAATCAGGTGGGGAGGTGCAGAGGGGCAAGTCGAAGGATATATTGATTGCCTGGTGTCTAATCCAGGTTAGCTTGCAGTCACATATCCATTTATTTCCCTCAAGGAAAAGTTCCTTTAGGAAAGGCATCCCTCGAATGGCTGTCTCGTTCAAAGTGAACAGGCTGTTACGTCTTAAATCCAAAACTTTCAATCTCCCACCAAACGTTTCAAAGAAGGTTGATGTAATTTCAGTGAGAAAATTGTTGCTCAAATCCATAATTTCTATTGTGGAATCTGTTTCCTTGTCTGCAAATGACCAAGAATATTCGAAGTTGTCTACTAATATGTTTGAGGAATTAATATAGTTCACAGAGAGGTTTATGCTATGCAATCTGTCCTTGTATGTAGCAATTGCATAGGGTATGCTCCTAAATAAATTATCTGACAAATCGACATAAGTGATGTCCTCAAGATATTGAAATATTTTAGGCGTGAGATTTGTTAGGAAATTTGAAGCAATTTTGAATTGACCTAAACTTCCAATTATCCTTATATCGCCGATATAATATATTCTATTTAGAGATAGATCTATGTTAGCATAAGAAATACGATGCAGTTTAATCTTTGGAATAGTTTCTATCAAATTGCTTGATAAATTTAAATTATATGTATGCTGTAAACGGTACAATCCAGATGGATATTCTTCAAGTAAATTGTTTTGAAGTTGAATGTTTAAAAGATCTAAAATATTTGTCGGCAATGAAATACGACTCAATTTGTTTCTAGAAAGGTCGATGACTCTAAGTATTTTGAAATATTTTAGAATATTTGCATCATCCATAACCAAACCGTGACCAGCCAAATGGAGACCTGTTAGACTACCTTCAGCACCGCTTAGTGTATTGCTATCGATCTTTGCTAGGAAGTTGTTTGAAAGGCTGAATGTCTCCAAGTTGAACTTGTCCGAGAAAAATGTATCTGGAATGCTAGTAATACGATTATCGTCAAGAAAGATTTCAGTGAGCTGAGTAAAGTTGTTGAGTACATTCAGAGAGCTGTAGGTGAGGCTGTTATTTCTGGCTGATATCTGAGTTATGGTTTCGCAAATTGGAGAATTCTTAAGGCCTTCTAAATCACTCAATCCGTTTGAATCCACGTTAAGATTAAAGAGTCTTTTAATGTTTCTCAAAGTCTGCATAAAATTACGTTTTATTGATGTGAATTTAAAGCATAGCTAAAATGTTTAGTGCAATAACTATTAACTATGTATGCATGGCACTGAAATTCGTTCTTTACCTCGTGATAATAAATTTAAATTGCAATACAAATATTACAAAAGCTTATAATATCATATAGATTTTATAAAGAAATTAAATTATATATATATTCTTCATTTACCTATATGTTCTCATCTGTGCGTAGGCCTAATAACTTCAAAATGATTTAGTCCCACTCAAAAACTTTACTGGATTGAAAACTAAATATTCAACTAGGTAGGGCGATTTTCTGCTATTTGAATCCATTTCGTGCTCATGAATAAATGCATATTGGCTATTCATTGCACGCATTTTGTTTCTGATAATGATCATTTCAATATTTGTCACAGGCCTACTTATTGATGTTATTGCTTTAGTGAAATTTGTTACGTTAAAACATAATACTCTCTCAGTATTTTCTCTCTCTCTCTCTCTCTCTCTCTCTCTCTCTCTCTCTCTCTCGGTACTAACTAAGCTCAGGTAACCATCTTAAATTAATAAATGTTAAAACTAACATAAAAGCTAAGAAAATGTTTGCACCTAATATTATTGTAATTTTCATCTATTTATATATTGTTTTGATGGCGAAGACGCTGAGACGCTCTAGATATAAACAAGACTCAGAAAATGATTCACCGTTCTTGTCTCGAATCCCGCTAAACGTCGTATTGGACTACATAGTGATGCATCTGGAAAATTATCAAATGGGAAGAAATGCTAAGCCTCACAATAAAAATTATCGCTTAATATGCTGCTGATGCCCAATATATTGGAGAATATATTACGACTTTAATTAGAATTCTTGGAGAAAATGGTCTATAAATTGGAAAGTTGAACTCAGAAATAATTGGAGTTAGAACAAATTGATGAAAATAACGTAGAGAAAAAAGGTTTTTGTATACAAGTAACTAAGCTTCCTAAAGAGATATTGAAAACATAACACGTTTATTGGCCTACAATAGCACTTTTAAAGTAAAGGTCATGGAGAAATCTTTGGCTGGAATCAGCTCTTGCAGTATCGCATGTCATGACATAAATTTCGTTTTTTCTTAATTCTATTCTAAATCCCATTGAATTGACCTAGAATATTTAAGGCAAACGTTTTGTTACTGCTGAGTCCCAATAATAATTATAAAATCTTCACCACATGAAATATGTCAATATTACATTCTGCAAGGTGTTTTTGAAGCATTCCAGAGGTATTCTTGAGAATGTTGATGCATCGTTCATATCTGCATGTGGAGTGACTTAAATTTGGAAAATAAAACGCGTACAAAGAATCACAAAAAACAATATCTCCCACTCAGGTATCCTCTATCTTGATTTTATAAAAATATGACAGGCGTCTGAAACGGCGCCATAGTCCAAGGGATAATCAAATTAAATAATGAACGAAATGGGTTTTTTCACTGAAATCTAGCTTGCGCTGCTAAGTTTTCAAATTTATTTCACAAATTGATCATATTACCTTCATACATGCAGGCTGAAAGTAGTTTCTATTAGTTTCGGATTAATAGCTTAGCAAATACATAGGAAGAGTGACTTTCGCATTATAGAGGTTCAACTCTTAAAAAGCCTTTCATTAAAGCTTAGGCCTACTACAGTTTAATTTGTTTTCTTATCTCAGAAAATGCATATTGGTGATTGCTTGTTCAGTCAGAATATTGTCGACCAGCATCCTATACTTATAGACCTAGCGTGCTGTTATACTACGGTGATGGGTAGATGGAGTCATTTTGGATTCCTTCCTAAGAAAATGTTTCTAATCAGGGGCGGATCCAGGAATTTTTTAAAGGGGGGCCCGAAATTTTTGTTTGAGAGTGTACACAATTTTTGCTTACGCCAAACCGTTTTCGGGGAATGTGGCGCAACCAGAAAAAATTCTGTGGGGGGTAGAAAATTTTTCGGTGCTTCGCTCTGTTCACAGAGTGAGTGTATTCCCGTATCTTACTGCCCCCACCCCCCAGTCATATCCGTACTAAAGTCTGGGGAAAACCTAAAATGCCTAAAATCTTACATTTGCTTTGGAAAAAAACAGGTTAATTTCTTCACCTTAGAAGAAACTCAGCTGATCTGGACGAACTGCAAAAGTGACCATATTTTATCGGTAGGGGGCCCATCTCGGCCATGGCTGTTTGCACCACTGCTCCGGGACCGAGTTCACATTTTGTATTCAAAACTTTTCCCCTCTTATACAGTGGTTTATGTGAAAATAAGGAGCTAGTGAAACGGTCAGCCTTTTCGGGGCCCCCATCCATATATACAGGCCTCCTAGTATACCAAATATATGGGTCCCTAGAGGGGTCCACATTTGGAAAAATTTGAACTATAGTAGAACTGAGTTCCCTCTCGTTCCCCCCACCCCCAACCACTGCCCTTACAAACATATTTACACATACAAATTGTCCTAGAAACATTGAAAATATAGTTTAATTTTTTTTTTCGACGGGCCTAAGGGGGGCCCGGGCCCCCTGGCCCCCTGGATCCGCCACAGTTTCTAATTAAAACATGACACTCAACTTATACTGTCAATTACGAAAATTGTGCAGTCGAATTTCAGGGAAAAGGCAGATGTGCTGGGAATTTCCTTGGTCTACTTGTAAATAGGTTAATTTCAGATTGGATATCCTAGATAGAAACATAATTCTATTTATTTGATTAAAATTAGTTGTTGAAATTGTATATCATGTTGTGTTTTATTGTAATGTATATTTTGTATTTTATATTTTGCATTCTAATTTGCTGTTTGAGATAATTATTATTGCATGACAAAAGTAAGCAAAATGACTCTAAGGACTATCTCTCTACTGCTGAAATTTTCCATTCGTTGATCAACTCCTTTGATTAGGTAAAACAATGCTCATAGTTTAAACTGGATCAAAGTCAGAAATACATGTAGAATGTAAAGTAACCAAATCTTAAAATTATAGAATGGGTGGACTGAAGTTGTGACTCGTCCATTTATAAATTTGAATATCATGTTCGAAAATTTGCATTTTAATCGTACAACTCTAGAATACATGTAGTTTTTTACATGTTCGATGAATTGAACCTTTTGTTTGAATTATATCTTTGCTCGTTGGCTTGCATGGCTTTGATTCCATAATGCTCGATATCGTCATTGACTTGAGTGCTACACTATTTTGATTTTATGACTTTTAACAATTTTAATATTCGTTATACATGTATATTGTTTAAATTCCCTGTTAAATGGCATTTACCAATTATTAGAGTATGATCTAAGTTAAATTATGCACATACCGCGAGTGATTCGTTAGTTAATAGATTTCCGCCAATGATCAGCGTTATTAACTTATAAAATGATTGAAATAGCGGCACAGCTGGCGCAAGTGTTGTTAATAAATTTCCGCTAAGATTTAGTACAAATAAGTTTTTGAGAGAAGCCAGCGAAGCTATATCTTTGTCTTCTAGAAGATTGTTGCTCATATCTAATATTTCTAAACGTTTCAGTCCCGAGAATGACGCTTCTATTGAACTAATCTGATTGCAGCTAAGGTTTAGTTCTATCAGATTTGGAAGTCCAATCAATGAATTTTCTGGCAGCTTTTTAATCAGATTGTTATCAAGATGGAGATGAGAAAGAGAACTAATATTATTAAAGGCCACTAAGGTTGATTCGTTAAGTCTGTTCCAAGAGAGATAGAGATTCTCCAGATTTGTTTTTATCCTCCTATTCGATGATAGGTAAGTCAATTGATTCACAGATAAGAAGACTGTCAAGAACTGCGTCATGTGATCAAATGCATCAGGTGTTATCTCTGTTATATTGTTATTACTTAGCCACAGAAGTAACTCTGAACTACTAAGTCCACCGAGCATTTCTTTATTAATTTTTGTCAGTTTGTTATTTGATAGATTCAATCTTCCCATGTACTCTGTTGCGAGTGTATCAAACACGTTGTATGGTATGTCGACTAGGTCATTTTCGGATAAATTAAGTTCATAGATCCTGAGTGAAATAAAATTATTATTATAATATGTAAAATTAATATTATTTTAGTATTATATATATATATATATATATATATAATGTATATATATATTTATATATATATATATATATACATAAATACATATATAACGTGTATAGAGATTATATATATATATATATATATATATATATATATATACATATATATATATATATATATATATATACATATTGTCAAGGTAGCAGTAGAGATAATACTAATTATTACAATATACTCCACAATGACCTTTGTACTTTACTAGCACAGGGCAAGTTTCTTACCCTGCAGGCCTATTGTTCCGTGCCTGGGTCGGTGGCTGGAGGGAACACGAGTGTTGGGACTTAGAGAGTTGGCCGCAAGCGAGGAGCTTTGATTTTGTTTTGTTGATAAACTTTAGTTTTCAGATTTAAGATAAATCTTATTAGACGTTATATTTTTCGCTAGTGACTATTTTATTACAGTGTACATTTGTTTTGACCAGGTATCGATCCACATGAGACAGTAAGGTTATATCGGATTGTATGTTAAGAAAGACCTAGGAAGTGTTAGACTCATTTAGAGGGGAAAGTCCTATGAATAGGTAACCCCTGAGTGGTGCTTATTGTGGTTTATTAGAAACTGCCAGTGAAGATAACAGGACTTTAAATGGCCATAGGAAACTGAGGGTTCTAGGGTCGTGCGTTGCTGATAGTTACTTCGAGAAGGTCCGAAGTTGAGTTGGGTATTTTGAACTCAAGGAAGTTGTGATAGACTTGTGTCATTACATTAAGAGAGGATTATAGGGTTTGATGCTGTAGTCATTAGGTATATTTTTATGGAAGAAGTGAGGACATTGAATAGGAACTAGTTTGCCTTTATGTTCTGATGAGATAGTATTTGGTGACAAGTGTTGCGATTTCTCTATAACTAAGTACTTCTCAACCTGTTTGTAGTCTGATATTTAATTAGTAGTATTTTCGGTTCTTACATTTTAGTCTGTATATTATTAAGTTATTTTCAACTCTATTATTAATATCTGATTATTAGATTTAATTCCGTTATTTGTCATATAAGGACAAGTTTCAGTTTCTTGTAATATACTATTTTGTTATAGTGTGTTTGAGTAAAATAAAATATAATTGAAGTGAACTAATTACACTTCATTTATAATACATTACCTATGTGTCTGTTATAATGTAACTGTAATTAGAAATTACAAATGGAAAGTAGTTAACTTTAAGATCATTAACTTTAAGTTTAAAGTTTTAGAATTTATGAACCTGGTCCAGGCTACGGTTCACCCTTAGAACCCTTCCCTGACACATATATTTATATATATATATATATATATATATATAAATATATTGCCTCTATACACATGTATTTATATTCATGTATGTATACAGTATAAATAGTGTATATATAAGAAAATATATGAATATCTCTCTTCAGTTCACTGCCATGTGGCAGGTTCAAGGTACATATTCATACTAAAAGTCTGCCTTCTCACTCCACAAGAGCCATTCCTTAGATCAACAAGTTAATCCCTTCACAAAGTCTGTGCCTTACCCATACCTTATGAAGCCTATAGCTTGGCAAAAAGGATGGTTTCTGATGTGTTTTCCAGTTCCCTTCTTCAGTTAGATGGATTAATTATCACGTATATATACATGTATACATATATAAAATATAAGTAAATACATAATTATATGTATACATGTATATACAAAGTATAATATATATATATATGTATATATATATACATATATATATATTATATATATATGTATATATATATATATTTAGGTATATGTATATACATTATATAGAGTGTATACAGTATAAACATATATATATATATATATATATATATATATATATATATATATATATATGTACATATATATAATTGTCATTGACCACTTTTATATGAAAAAGCAGATAAATATGCAATTACCTTGACAACTCTTGAAAACCAGCAACTTAAATTAAAAACGTGCACATACTACTGTTCCTTAAAATCTATTTCCCCATATTACTTAAAGCAGACAACTTTAAATAACACCAAATCCGTACCAATTGCATGTCAATGGGTTACGATTAGCGATTGAATACTTATTATTTTTTGTCAAATTTGTATTTTAAGACGGATAATTATACTGCGAATCGGAGGCCTCTCATGCATTTAAATAGATATATCTCTGTAATATACCCGTTAGAAAAATTAGGATAATTCAAATTAATTAAACCATTATGAATTCAAAGGGCTAATTAAACAATAACGCGGTCTAAGCTCCTTACTAATCCTATTTTTAGACGACTAATATAAATTTAAGATGTAATGAAATTCTTTTCAAAAACCAAGTATCAACTGTAAGTAAATGCCTCTATCGTAAATTGTGTTTAAAGATAAATGCAGTATACATACATTAGGGTGATGACTATTATCATTATTTTTCGCTACACAACTGAAATACTGCTGAAATGCTGCAACTGCGGATTCTGAAACCTCTGATTCTTCACCCGGGTCGTCAGCCTCTTCTTCCACGTCATCGTCGCTTAAGTGCAAAACGAAGAACCAAAGAGCAAGCACTACAACAGCGGGCTTACTTGTACTGAAAAGCAATATTTCTACATTCGTTCTGACGCACATGACGTTCTGACATCATAGCTGAACAGGGTCATGATGTTTCGGATCAAAGTCAGACGAGTGTCTGGAGACGAGTAATCTCTGAAGGAAAGAAAATGAAAAACAAAATAATTCAAAAACTTAAAGACAAAGATCCCAATTGTCTACAGTTTGATGGTAAGAGTATCAAGTAGTGCTGCTGAAAAATATCACAACTGAAATCAAACTCGGTATTCTTAATTTTGACAGTGGTTCCGCTGAAGGCAATCACAAGAACTACATCAACAACTTGATGAATATGATGCTTGGAAAAATATTCGCATGATTATCTGCGACAAGACCGCAGTAAATACTGGTCGTTTTCACGGGATTGTAAAGCTCATAAAGGATGATGTTCTGAGCAAGGGCTTTCAGAAGCCACTGTATATTGGCTGTCAGCATCATGTACTCGACTTCGTTCTGAAGCATGTCATTGATTTTCTTATTCATGAGCCAAAGAGCAAACCAGAACTGAACTATTCCTTCATTGACAAATTAACAAAAACTATGAATCTCTTCAGGCTGATTACCACCTCGTTGCGACCGATGATGTTAACACAGACGAGAACCCTGGATCGCGAGATGATTTCAAGTTCTCATATGGACTTTGTCAGGCATATCGGCATTACAAAATAACTTCAAATTGGCCTCGAATCAGCTGGAAGAAACTCCCGAATTTACACCAGGCAAGATGGAACTCGTGTGCGATATATGCTGTGATAGCATTATTTCTTATACCAGAGTGGCGTAGCATTCTCGCTTCAGCATGCGACTTCATCTGCTACAAATGGGCAAATGATTGGTTCCATTCACCTCTAATCTACAATGAAGCGTCTTTCAATGAACTATTTACCTCACTCACAAAGATAAAGTGTAAGAAGGCAATTTAGTGTTTAGAGACCAATGGGTCGGTCGAAGGGTCAATAATTGACATTCCCACATCAAACCAAAGCTCTGAATTTGCTGTAAAACTGATGGAGGAACTGCATGCAAAATCGAAAAAAATTGAATTTTTGAATCTAAAGTTCATAGGAAAAATTATTTGTAAACATTTCTTGTACATTTTTACATAATACTTACTGTTCTGAAATTTATTTGTTAATAGTAATTGCTTACTTAGTACTATTAATCTTTTGAATACGGAAAAAGTCATCATGTCCTTTTCGAGAAAAATTATTTTTTTAATTTTTCCTTCGAAGGAGGGGGGAACTTTTTTACAAAAAATAAAAAATACAACTTATATTCTTAAATTAATCATAAAGTTTCCTCAATTGCAAGTGGTTTCATTAAAAAAAAATGTTGTCATCATCCCAACATACATGTAACATACATGTATGTTAGGATGAATTATATGTTAAATATATACCCGCCATAAGCAGAATTCCCCAAGAATATATCAAAAAGTATATCAGTAAATATATCAAAAGGAATGTTAGATGATTTAAAGTTCCACTCATATACTGTATGTAGATATGAAGATGAAAACGGACGATAGAGAAGAGTGGAGACGTTATATACCAAGGATATGCCAGTAGGCAGTGCAATATGAGAGGTAAATGTACAATGTATATACATGTACAGGGTGAGTAAAAAATGATTACACCTGCAAAAAGTTTGAAAGTCTCAGGCTATTTTTAATATGTTTCAATCAAACTTTTACCTGATAACAAAGGATCAATTTCGGATGGGATGGCCAATTTTCATCCATTTCAATCCATAGATTGGTCAGTTATACAAGTTTCAGCAGAGCAATCCCCAATATTTACCTAAAATGGCGTTGGCTACAACGTTAAGGGCAGATTGCACTTCATTGACGAGAAGGTAAAGGTGAACTATATTAATATATTAATATTATAACACACAACTATATATTTCCTTTTCTAATCATGATTCTGATCAAAAACTGGCTCATCTCTCATCCATTCTAGACAAGTTTTATTCCTGGTTTTGTTCTAACCGTCTTGCTGTTAATCCACTTCCAAATCCTTCCAAAACTGAATACCTTTTAATTGGCACTCCTTTGCAAAGAAGTAAAATTACCTATAGCTCTGTTAATTTTTCAGAATCTTGCTCTTTCACCTTGTCGATCCGCCAAAAACCTTGGAGTCATATTTGATGAAAACCTTGACTTTAAATCCCATATCTTCTCTGTTTGTTGCGCATCTTTCTTTCAGATTCGTCAGATTAGGCAAATACGTCCATCCCTTACTAGAAATTCAGCCACTATCCTTACTAATTCTATAGTTCATTCAAAGCTTGACTACTGTAACTCATTATTACATGGGTTGCCTACTTCTTCTCTCAATCGTTTGCAGCACGTCCAAAATTCTCTTGAACGTGTTGTTTGTAAGTCCTCTCGACTTCATTTTCGTTCTCTTTCTCTGCTTCGCAGTCTTCACTGGTTCCCTGATAATCAACGTATACAATATAAAATAGCTCTATTAACTTTCCAAACTCTGCGATTTAGCAAGCCTTCCTACTTATCTGAAATTCTTCTTCCCTATCGTCCCTCACGTGTACTTCGCTCCACAGATGCCAATCTTCTCTCATTTCCAAATATTCTCACGTCATTGGGCAGATGTTCATTTTCTTACGCAGCACCCACAATCTGGAACTCTTTACCTGCTAAACTTCGCTCTTGTTCTTCTCTTTCAACATTCTCTAGCAAGCTTAAAACTTACCTTTTCCCACCATAGACATAATCAATCTACCTTGACCATTTTTTGATCACCGGACATGCTTTCGTTTAGGACCTTACTTCTCCTCAGCGCATTTCTTTCGCAGATTGGTCTGGGTGAATTAATCTGTAGTGATGTGTACTGTTGGGGACGTACCTGACATCATCCCTGGATGAGGAAACGGACGTTAAACATTTATTTACTATTATTATTTATTGAACTCAGAGTATTACGTCAATACGTTGCTTCCGGGGCTGTTTGATGATTGCTATACTCTTCTACCAAGTGATTTCATCCTTCAGCATGATGGTCCTCGTGCTCATGTTTCTCGTCATGCACAGGGATGGATCAGCGAGAGAAACCCGGATTTCATCAAGAAGAATGAATGGCCTCCAAACTCTCCCGATTTATATCCTCTGGATTACCATATCTGGAGAACCATGCTGCATCTTTATCAGAAACACCAGCCGAAGCCTAAAGACAAGACAGAACTGTAGGAAATACTACAATCTATCTGGGAAAGAGAGCCCCAAGCTGGAATCAACAAGGCTGTCCTAGCGTTCCGAAAACGACTGCGGTCCTGCGTAGCAGCGGGAGGAAAGCATATCAAATATTCAGTAATGCTAGTAGATACTACTAGTTCTTTCTAAACCACCACACGGCCCTTTTCAGGGCCAAACTAAAAATAACATTTAATATAATTTAAATTTAGAGTACATTAAAAATGGTGGTTGCTCTGCTGAAGCTTGCGTAACTGGTTGATCTATATACCAAAATGAATGAAAATTGTCTTCCCTTCTAAAATTAGTCCTTTAGTAATTGGTAAAAGTTTTATTTAAAATTATAAAATATCCTGAGATATTCAAATAGAGATATATTCAAACTTTTTGCAGGTGTAATCATTTTTTATTCACCCTGTATATGCACTGAGCCTGCAATTTCTAAACTAGGAAATCTCGGTACAAATATGTAAATAAGAATTCTTAATGTATACCAATTTGTTGATTTAAAAGCATTTGCATCAATTGACTTGAGTCCGTTGTTCTCTAGATTTAGCTTTTCAATATACAGATCATTCAATATATCAGCGCTAAGTACTTCTATCAAGTTGTTTTTCAAAATGGCGCTTAAAATTGATCCAGCCTTAATTTCTGTTATCACCTGAAGGACGTAGAAATTCAAATAAAATTAATTTTAGAGATTGTATTAAATTGGCTAGGGTAGCAATTGCAAATATATTATTGCTTGGATAATTCAGTATGATATTGTACTCTATGCATGCATGTGATTACGGAATAGCAGATGTGAGGTTTAAGTTCAGTGTGCTAATAGTCAATGACATATATCGATAAAGTAGGCTTATTGGATGTTAATATCGAGCTTTAAGATCAATCCAGACTCAGCGAATATAAATGGTTTGGAAATAAATAGTTATGTATTTCTGTTTAGCATAGACCTTAAAACTGTACATCGTATTACGACTTTTTTAAAGATAGATAATTGTTAAATCAGTGATAGTTAAACAACTCGTAAGAGCTCACGAGTAAGCAGAAATAAATGTTTAGCAATTCATTTTGACAGAACACTAGAAAGTGATAGAGCGTATATTTGTGTATATGAGTGAGAGAGAGAGAGAGAGAGAGAGAGAGAGAGAGAGAGAGAGAGAGCGAGAGAGACCGTAACCTTGGCATCAATTTGTTTGAGCCGATTTCCACTTAATTCCAAATATAATAGATTCGGGATGTTGCTAAATGCGCCGACCTCAACTGATTCTATTCTGTTGTTAGATAACATTAAGTAGCTGGTGTATGTCAAATTAACAAATGTTTCGCTCCTAACAGTTCTGATAACATTATCCTGCAGGTAGATGTATTCCAGCATTTCTTTATTGCTTATTATAACCACAGGTAGATCCTCAACCTTGTTTTCGAACAGAAACAGTAATTTAAGATTTGGCAAAGCAGTGAATGCATTGGGATGCAGAAATCTGATGACATTATGGTCCAGAAATAGATCGGTTAGCAGCGGTAATGTCAACACGTAGGCTTCCAAAGATTCTATTTTGTTATAAGATAAATCGAGCCTTAATAGAGATAAAAGACCCTGAAAGGCATTGCTGTTTATAGTTGTTAAAACATTATGATGAAGCTTTATCTCCACGAGACTTGTTAGACCGTCAAATAAAACATCCGGTATATCTGTGATCTGATTGAGAGATAAATCTATTGATAGGATTGGGCCGCCCTTTAAATCTACCAACAGGTCCGCGGGAAGTAGATCGATGTAGTTGTCCTATGGCAATATAACATTTATTTTAAAACTATTGTTAACTAGCCATTCTTAAAATTTTAGTTAAGTTGGAACAGTGAGGCTATTCAGGGTGAGTTAAAAGGAATACTCATATAAAAAGTTTAAATATCTCAGGCTATTTTTAATATTTTCATGTCAATCTTTTAACAATTACTAAAGAACTACTTTTTATTGAGGTAATCAATTTTATAGGAAGCCGCCTGAGTTCAAGACTTTCCTAATTCAAGAATTTTAATCTTTCACTGTAGGACAAATGTCCGACAGCGTAAATTCTCTTGGTTCCTGATTAATTTCTCGCTGGATTGACTCCTTAGTGCTCCAGATAGACTGATTACAACTCTTCTGTACTGTTAGCTTGTGGAGAGATCTTGTGGTGAACAGTATTCTAAAAGAAGCAGTACTTTTTATTTGCATGCGGGAATCAGATGTCTAGGCTCTCTAGTTGCTAAAACTTTACAAAGTAAAGCAACTCGTTGTTTAGCCCAATCAGCGATCAAAAAACTCTCTCTCTTAGTGCACTTCCTACTGGCAGGTCCATGATATATAACGTCTCCATTATTATATGTCTTCCGCTTTCCTCTTCATGTGCACTTACGATCAACAAACATACAGAGAATAATTTATATTAGAGTCAGCAACTGCACCAAGATCCTGGAACTTCCTAACCGAATTAAGCTCTACATTATGAACACTGTTTATGTAAATAGAATTTTCAGTAAATTAAATATATTTTGTTTGAACATTCAATGTAAAAAAATTTTGATGGATATGCTGAGCTGCCAAGCATTCGCTCAGTTTGAAAGTCTATTCAGATTTTATTGAAACTTTTCGATAAAACTACGGCATGTGAAAACTTACCGCAAGTGATATTTTTTCAAGTCTTGAAGAATATTTAAATAAATCCTTCTCAAACACTGTTATTTCATTTTCAGAAATACACAGTGCCTTTAAGTTCGTGAGATTCTGAAATACTCCCAGTGGTAACATGCTAAACTCATTCTGCTGAATCTCTAGAAATTCAAGGTTCCCCAACTCAGAGAAGATATCTGCATTAATGTTTGATATCATGTTTTCATGTAATGTAAGATCTGTCAAACGACGGAGTCCAGAAAATATGCCTGAATCTAGAACGACAATACGATTATTGTGAAGTCGTAGATCTTCCAGGAGAAGGGTGTTTCTAAATAGACAGGGGGGCAGAGTGGTTAGCTCGTTATAGCTGACATCGAGAGATTTCAAGAGTCTGAGGTCAGTAAACAGTTCAGCTGGCAAACTTTGCAGATTATTAAAATTTAAATCCAGAAGGTTCATAGATGTCATACCTTTAAACACGTTTGGAGGCAGAACGGTGATGAGATTTTCCTGAAGATAAATTCGTTCAATGCTAGAAGCAGTCCCGTAGAATGCTTCCTCACTGACCGTGCGAATCATGAGTAAATGCATATCGATTGAACGCAGTCTGAGCTTGGAGAAAGCCTTTGCCTAAAATATAATATCCATGTCATTCCATAAATCAGTAAATTTCTAAGCGAATCCTTAAATTAATGCATCACTTAGTTATTAGGCGGTAACTAACAAATCAAGCATATTTTCAGTAGTTTTCTCGCTAAATTTTATAGCTTGATACTAAAATACGCTGTTGCTCGTTACCATCAGGTCGGAGGAGATGTCTAGTGAGGGTTTCGAACATTTCCACTTTTCTCCACCGATTGGTTAATTTTTGAGAGCTGAGATCTACAGTCCTGTTGTCCGTTTCAACTCCTCAAACCACTTTACTATGGACTCTTTTCTTCCATTCCTCGAGTCCTTGCTGCAGAATATTGTCTCAAACTGTACGAACCGTGCTTGTTATATTCTGCTTCAATATCTTGTTTTAACGAATTAGTCTTCCCCGTTTGTTCAGCTATTTCAAGTAAAATATGACTTATTCCTTTCATTGAACTAGTTGAAGACGACACTTGCACTAAAGTTTTAAAACTTTAATCATTTCTGTACATCATTATCTTAGTTTCGGCAGTATACGCTACAAAGGAAAATATTAAAGCATTCACAAGTCTGAATTTCGTTTACTGTGTCACTCTCTTAACTCACCGAAATTTCTCTAATATACGTACATGTATTAAACTGGGATTAAGGGAAGATGATGATGATGATGATGATACATGTATTCATACTGCTTTTTCCCAAATCGATTTTCCATCAAATATCAGGTGAGCACAACGATTTCTCTGCCATTATTCAACACAAACAAAGGAATTCTCCAATGACATCTCACCTTCAATAGCCTCTCTCTTGCATTCATATAAATTAATTTATCCCGTAAAACATTTTTGTTTCATGAATATTCAAATGTAATCCCCATTTCTTGCAATCGTTTCGCACTCGATCATTCTCTTCATTCCTCTCTCACTAACTCTCTCTCTCTCTCTCTCTCTCTCTCTCTCTCTCTCTCTAAATCATCCCCTCCATTCCTCTCTCTCTCTCTCTCTCTCTCTCTCTCCTTCTCTCTCTCTCTCTCTCTCTAATCCATGTTTGAATGTTGACCATTGTTCTTTTTTGCTTCCTTATTATTGATTATTAGTTTCTTATAGCTCGTGTATCTGTTTCTTTACTTCTATGTGTATCTCTTCTTGTTCTATCTCTTTATCACTCTTAGTATCACTCTCTCCTTCTTTTGTCTGTTTAAGTACCTGCTTCCTAGTTCTTTAGTGAGATAGCCATCAGTCTCCCGTTAGTCTCAGACTTTTGTTCTTAGTTGTTCGTCTCTACGATTTGGTCTTGGCTCTTGTACCGACTTGTGAAGGTAACTTAAGGTATTAGTAGTGTTTCTAGTTATTATGTTTTATGGAGTTTCTTATTAGTTACATTTGATTGAACTAATTACGGCGCTTATTATTATTGTTATTTGTATTTGAACTGTTTCTGCAATGTACTTTTATTTGTTAATTGGTCTCTTCTTATATATATATGTTAGTATATGCATTAGTAGACTCCTCGCTCCAACTCCTCCTGGTTCTTAGACGGGTTCGAATTCCCAGCCTTTGGCTTCGCCATAAGCACGAATTCTTTCTTTCTGGTCTTGGCTAGTCCTAATCCGGTGGTGGCTTGTTAAAACCTTCTTTCTTTTCTTCCTCTTTCTTTCCCTGAAGCCGGGGATATTCTTCCTTCCTTTCCCCAATTCTATTTCTACCTTAATTCCAGTATTATTGTTTTTAGCAAATACTTCAATATAACCTATGTATTTACTAAGTATTGTTGTTTTCAGTAATACTTCAAACTAACCAGTGCAATTATAAGTAAAGAAACTTCAAAATTCTTTCAACTATGATAAGTAAAATTTACTAAATTAATATAAAGATAAAATACCTGAATGTGTATTAGTCGCGTATTTGATTTCAGGCCTATGCTGAGGTCATGCAGCTCAGTCCCTACGTCTTTAAATGCTGGAACCTCATCTAGCGCGCCGAGGTCTGTGCAAACTATTTCACCAGGAGTATCGGGTGTAGGGGGATAGTAAGTGCAGGCATCGGCTTTCCAAGACATGCATTCTCCATTCGATTCTTCGAAACCAATACGAATTAACATAATGCTGACAAAAGCAAGCCTCTTTACCTCGTAATCACAGACAGGTTTGGTTTTCATTGTTGCAGCCATTCAAAATGATTAGGCTATCAGTGGCTAAAATCAGTTGCTGCTAAATTAAAAGTAAATATGAGTAAAGTTGCGTGTAATTATTTAATTATTTTTATCTTAACATCACTGATGCAGTTAAACTTTAATAGAAATTAGTTCTTCACAGAAATGCAAGAATGCGTTGAAACAAAAAATGGAAGATGACAATTCCTCTTAGTGGGCCTAGCAGCTTTTATTTTGTTTTTCCGGTAAGAACAAGTGAAAATTAACTTGCTGCTTCTGAAGCGAAGGCTAAAATGTAATTAAAATGTTAGACCGTAATGAAGGCATGCGGCTGTGAGAGACTGTAAGAGGCCCTTCACACGAAATAAAAGAGATATAACAAAGGCGCTAGTAAGTCTCCGAAGATATATCAATTTATCTTCACTTGCTGATCACCAATCACTAAATTATGGATATGGTAATAATATTTAATATCCAGTAAGAAGAAGCTTAGTCGAGAATATCGCAAACGAAGCGAAGTATCCGCAATAACCGCAAAAAATCCATCATAGAGAGGGAGAGGCCAACTTTTCAAAATATTCTAGAAACATGCATGTATAGATATACATGCACACGTACTTATAATGTACATGTATACATGTATATGCGTATACTTGATTAATTAAATATTTGATTAATGGAGTCCGAAAAAAGAAATTTTAGCCATAAAAACTACATGTAAAATCTCTCGCTATTTTTTCTTCTTTCACTCTTCAAGTACTTGAGTATGGTTGCTTCAAAGCATATACAGATGACGCCTCCAGTAGCCTCCATCCTTTCTTTCCTGTTCACTTCCATTGACGACTTATAGTAATTTGACGGTTTAATGAATAAAATTCTTTGTATTCTTTTATCCAAAGTTTTTAATTCATTCTTTCAACCTAACCATCCCTTCTTAGAGTTGCCGATCCACTTTTTATTCAGCTAAAAATATTGAATGTAAACATTTCCTAACTGCAGTTTCAAAGTCTCTGTTTCTTTTGATTGTAGCAAATACCTTATAGCATAAAATAACTAAAAAAACATGCTGTGATATATTTTAAGAACTCAAAACAGAAAATGATAAAGAAAGAAATACCTTACCTTCAACTGATTAAAGATACACATTAAAATATCTTGAAATAAACTTTCGTCAATGATGAAATCTCACAAATATTTATATCTAGTTAACTTAATGGCCACCGCTTGCAGCTGGTATTAAAAGCCCTCTGGAACTTCATAAAATAAACCAATAAGCGAAATTAGTTTAAAGTGTCTGGTCATTTTATACTTTAAATGTTTATAGGATATCACTAGAAACTTGTTGAAAGTTTAAAATTTATAATTAAAATATTCAAATAAATTCAGCTAAGTTTCCGCAAAAAGTAATACAGAGTGTCTCAGATTTCATATGTAAATAACTGTTTTGATGCAGAACATTGTCAATTTAGTGTATTGGTATGCCTATGCTACTCTAGTTAGAATTGCGAACCACTGATATCTATCTAAATTATACTTTGCGGATGAACTTCCAATTGCGTAATTATTAACTGCGTTAGTAATACGCAATTTTTGTATATTGAATATTATCCAATTTGAGAGCAGTGTATTGAAATTAAAGTTGAATGGTAAAAACTCGGATAACATAATAAATCGCTTATCATGTTTGTCACTTCGTATAGAGTACCGGTGGATTTTAGTTCACTGATAGTTACTTGTTCAAGAATTACAACTACAAGTTATTATTTCATAACATTAGAGATACCTACCCTTCATTAACTACTCAGATTAATTAAATATTTTCAATGCATCGAAAAATAAGTTAGTATAACGATCCGAGAGTAGCAAGGTTTCGTATTGAGTGAAACATTTTTTCTAACCTATTTATTTGTGTCCATTCTTGCAGGAAACCGCTGAACGAGAAATTAGACGCTAAATCTCAGTCGATTGATTGTACGAAGCTGCTTCGTTAAACAATAAGAAGAAGATCGGTTTATACCGTCTCAATCGCGTATGATATGGTTAGTCACGTGAAGCAGAAATACAGAGAGAGTCAGAAAGGACATGGGCATAAAAATACCTAAACAATGTTTTGCCTCATTACAGTTGTAGTCATTTGCTAAAGAGTGTACAGCTAAGCATTATGACACCTCAGAGTGTACTCACTATGCTCTGAGTGCTAACAAGTGAATTTCAAAAAGAAAATTGTCATTCCTTCGAATAAATCTTTCTTTATACGCTTGAGCTCGCATGAGCTCACAATGAAGATTATTCATTTGCAATTATATGGTGAATAAGAGAGAGAAAGAGAGAGAGAGAAAGAGAGAGAGAGAGAGAGAGAGAGAGAGAGAGAGATAGAACGTGTGAACGTTTTGGACTACGCATCCCAATACATGCAAAGTATACAGATCAAAACAGGCACGAAAAAAATTATGTCAGTGAGAGCAGAAGTGAATAAACAACGGGGCAGATTGAATTTCGTTTAAAATACTGATAGTATATATAGCACTATAGAGTATAGGCATAAATAAGTACATTATGTACTTGGGTAAATTGAATAAAACCAGCCATCTAAGAAATGCATAATAGTAATGAATATTTAGTGATGACTTTCCAAAACAAAGTATCGTGATACATACAGATTGAATATTAAAAATCCTCTGCCAACCTTGAAAAACTGCTAACTCTGCAGTAATAGTAAAGGTAAGATATACAAAATTTTAACAGCTCATTCGCTCTTGATATCTGTTCGGTCATATAATGTGAAACTAACGCTCAATTCTGTTTCGTATCGTTTGAATCAACAGAAGAATTGGTCAAATGCGTGTTTTCTGAATTTTTTTAACAAATTGTCTATAATTGTGCACTAACTAATATTTAACATATCATGTAGCAATGTCTGCATCAATACTGTACTGACTCACGCACCGATGGAATATTAAGTAATCTAAACATTTCATCACACTTAATATAAATTATGCTACAATGATACAAAATATGGCGTAGTAATATTGAGAATTGCATGAAATCTTGCGTGCAGAGGAGTGATGTCGTGTACTAGTGTTGAGAAGGACCTGTCGGGCAATTCTAGACCATACTATCTGAGATCAGATTGGTTGTAGCTTTTATAAAAAAAATATTATTTTGATTTATTTAATAAAAACTTTTTGAAGAAATATTGGACCTTATTAAGGCTCTAACTTAATGAATAACTTTATTTAGATGGTTACTTTGGTTTATTTAGATGGTTACAATGTTTCTTTATATAGGCTAGGTCTCTTGATATAGGCTGTGTCTCTATATAGGCAATGTTTCTTTATATAGGCTAGGTCTCTTTATATAGGTTGTGTCTCTATATAGGCAATGACTCTTTATATAGGCTGTGTCTCTTTAAATAGGCGATGTCTCTTTATATAGGCTGTGTCTCTATGTAGGCTGTCTCTATATAGGCAATGTTTCTTTATATAGGAGACTTTATATATTCTGTGTCTTTATAGAGGCGATGTCTCTGTATATAGGCTGTCTCTTTATATATGATGTGTTTTTTATAGGATGTGTCTTTATATAGGCTGGTCATACAATGATTGATGCTGTATGTTATATAGTTATATTGTGTACATGCTTCTCGGCACATTTATTTAGCAGATTGGTCTGGGTGGCTTTATCAGCAGTGTTGTGTGCTGTGCGGCAGTAGGGGCGTCCCTGATATCACCATCAGCAGAGGAAAATGACGTCAAACCTTTATTATTTATTGTTATAAATTTTGTTCTGTTGTATAATTAATCGCATAAAACCAAGTATTTCTCTTGAAGGGAAGATCACAAAGCAAAGGTTGTCATACTTGGGACATGTCATGCGAGCGAATTCAATTGAGAAATCAATTAAGCTAGGACATGTCAGTGGAAAAAGGAGGAAAGGTCGTCAAAGAACGCGTTGGCTTGATACTGTAGAATTTGTGCGATTAATTATACAACAGAACAAAATTTATAACAATAAATAATAAAGGTTTGACGTCATTTTCCTCTGCTGATGGTGATATATAGAAACATTGCCTATATAGAGACACAGCCTATATAGAGACACAGCCTATATAGAGACACAGCCTATATAGAGACACAGCCTATATAAAAAACAGCCTATATAAAGAGACATGGCCTATATAGAGAAACATTGCCTATATAAAGAGACATAGCCTATATAAAGAAACATTGCCTATAGAGACACAGCCTATATAAAGAGACATAGCCTATATAAAGAAACATTGCCTATATAGAGACACAGTCTATATAGAGACATAGCCTATATAAAAATACACAGCCTATATAAAGAGACATGGACTATATAAAGAGACCTAGCCTATATAAAGAAACATAGCCTATATAAATAGACACAGCCTATATAAAGAGACATAGCCTGTATAAAGAGACATAGCCTATATATAGACATCGCCTAAATAACGAGACATCCTATATAAAGAGACATCGCCTATAAAGAAACAGCCTATCAGGGGCGGATCCAGGAATATTTTAAGTGGGGGGGGATGAATTCTTTTTTGAGAGTACACATTTTTTGCTTATCCCCTCCCCCTTCTTCGGAACATGTGACGCAACCAGAAAAAAGCTGTGGGGGGCTCAACATTTTTCACTACTGCGCTCGGCTCATAGAGTGAGTGTATCCCCGTATCTTACCTCCCTCCACACTCATACCCGTACTGAAGTGAGAAGAAAACCTAAAATGCCTAAAGTCCTACTCTTTTTTTAAAAGCAGGTAAATTTTTTCAGGTTCGAAGAAACTCAGCTGATCTGGATGAATTACAAAGGTGAACTAATTTTGGAGGTAGGGGGGCTTAACCCCCTCCCAGTCAAGGCTGTTTGCACCACTGCTCCGGGACTGAGTGCACATTTCTTACTTACACCCTCATTTCCTCATTTCCTTCTAGGCCTATAGTGTGGCTAAAGTGAAAATTGAGAGCTAGTGAAACAATAACATTTCTCGGGCCCCCTTCCATTATTCAGTGCTTCTAGTATACCAATTATGGGCCCCAAATCCCATATTTGAGCTAGTGGAACTGAGTTCCCTCTCGTACCCCGCCCCCGCCCCCCTCCACACCTAACAACTGCCCTTACAAACATATTGACACATATAAATTGCCATAGAAACAATTAAATAGTTTAGAATTTTTATCGCCGACCTAAGGGGGGGGCGGGCCCCCTGGGCCCCCTGGATCCGCTACTGATGCCTATATAAAGAGACATCGCCTGTATACAGAGACCATATTTTGTTTCTTTGTATAGGTTGTACTGCAAGAGGCCATATATTGTAAGAGGCCATGTCTCTTTATATTATATTATTTAAATATTTTATTATAGATTTGTGTTCTATGTCAGTAAGATATCCGACCGCGGATATCTTACTAACATAGCGGATATTCAGTATGTGCCAGGTTCAAATCCTGAGCTCGAAAGCTATGTCGTTACTGGTTTTCGAATGAGGAAACTGACGTAAACATGAACCTCTATGATAGGCCTTCTGATTTTACAATATTTTTTGACTGATGTTCACGTCAAATGCAATCAATTGCTGTTTGATAGGTTTTATACGATTCGTTGTATTGATTATTATGCCTCATTAGAACGCAAAACTTTGATTGCTCTGTGCTCGATTTCTGTAAATTATTTCTATTTAGCAGTGTCTTGAAAGAACTTTAAAGTTATGTACAAGCACCTTTCCCGCGTTGTGCCCGGGACGCTGAAGAATTGACCAAGCGTAATCTGCACCTATCAAGAGGCGACTGAGCAAAAACTGAAGATTGCAACGGGAAACCACCTTTGAAGCTAAATTATTCAAAAGCTATAGGCTACATTAAGGTGTGGAATAGGCATATCTATTTGAGAAGGATTTAACTTGTTGATCGATTGAATGTTCTTTATCGAGTGTGAAAAGCAGCATATGGGCAGGAATGTTTACCTTGAACATGCCACTTGGCAGAACACTAGAGAGAGAGGTAGAGAGAGAGATAAGCGTTTTCAAATATCCTAGTTCATTGTTTGGCTACGTAAATTCCTCACTTCCAGAAACCCATTCGAAAATTCTTACTGAATTCATTTTCGTTTTCATCGCAAGAACTGTTGAGCAAAAAGTATATTTTGGGATAGCATATTCGCACATATGACAACAGTTTGCGCTGAGTAGTTTCCATGCTTATTTTCTGTTTTTGCAGTTTTCGTATTTAGCTCATTTCTCTATACTATTAATTGTAAGCAATACCTTTAATTCCTGATTGCAGCCTTCATGAATTTAAGTTTTCAACCCTGTATTTAACCTTCATGGATTTAACCCTTTCAACCATGCGGGGATTTGTTTCAATCAAAGTTGTCAACTCTCGGTCTTCCAAGATGGACACCCAACCTTGTACCAACAGAGCACTGCTTAACTTCGTTAATTCACTTCGTATATTTAGGAGCAGCTAAACCAAGTGTTCTATATATCGTCCCCATGTTGCTCCCTGTTTTTTTCTGTCTTCCTTACTGAGCCGATAGTAAGATTGGAAGGATACATGTACAATGTACATGTATTGTAAGAAGAAAAATGTTCAAGAACAGAAGAGGAATTTCTGTTTTAGCTTTACCGTTAAACCTTAAACTTCACCTTAATCCTAACCCTAACCTTAATTCAAACATTAATATAGCCTTACAAAACACATAAAGGCCTGTAAAAACGATCGCTCCTATAAATATCTCTAGTTTCGCTTTCTATGTGCTCCTCTTCGCATGCGTTTTTTTCATAAAATTGCATGATTGGATAGCTACTCGACGTCGATTGAATCCTCATGCTTCATAACTAGTTCTCACCCAGACACTGATCGACGAAACAAAAAAACTGATGACACAAATTTCTCATAAATTATTTATCCTTAAAAGAATTCAATTTATATCACATGAGTCAACCAGTGCTCATTCAGAAGAAACTACAATCTTACGTTTATTTGTGATTTCAATTAGTTTCAATTTGGTTAAAATTTAAAACAATAGTTATTAAAACTTGTTAACATTATTAACAGTTTCAGTAGTATTTGCGTAAAAATTTTTAAGCAAATAAAGCTTTAAGTTGTGGTTTAAATTAAACTTTAATCTCTGGTTTAAAACCCCAATCTCATGTATATAAATGTGTCCGCATTCAGGGATGAATTTACTAATATCATCAACATAAATAGTGACCCTGAACACATTCGAACTAGCGAAGCGCATCTGAATTGTAAATGAATTGTGAACTTTAATATTACAGTTTTTTAACCAACTCTCCAACGCCGCATAGTCAGTTTCTTTTTCATCGTTTCATATAGAAAGATTCTAACATGTCAGTTTCTAAAAAACTGGAGAATAATCTTTTAGAAAATAACAATAATAAATTTTGTAGATGTTAGCGGTGTTTTTCAACAAAAGAAACCCTGCCAAAATAATGAAAATAGATGGTTTAGAAGACCCCGACCAAATCGCTAATCATTTAGCCTCGAGTTTTGAAAAAGCATGTTTGCCTAATTCTGTCTCAAAACATAATAATTTCAAAAATGAATATTTAGAGAATAAGGTTAGTAATTCAAAAATGGATAATGATTGACTTGTTGGTGCGTCAAGCTACAAACAACTCAGGGCTGAATAAATCGCCTGGTATTGGTGGTTTATCTGCGGAACATCTATTATTTGCGCACGGTTCAATTATCTCAATTCTTCGATCCTTATTTAACATTATGATGCACACAGGAATAGTCCCTGATGCCTTTGGTGTGGGAAAAACTATACCAATTCCTAAATATAAAGGATATAAAAAGAATGTCAGAGCTGATGATTTCAGAAGTATAACTATATGTCCAATTATTTCTAAAATTTTTGAGAAATGTCTACAAAAATTTATTGACTTTGAAACTTCGACTAGGCAGTTTGGATTCAAAAAGAATGGTGGTTGCATAAATGCTATTCACACTGTAAAGAAAGTTGTTAATTATTTCAATAATAGAAATAGTACTGTCAATATTGGAGAATAGACTTATGTAAAGCGTTCGATAAATGTAATGTGTATGGTATACTTCATTTACTTCTACGAAAAAAGGTTAATAAAAATGTAATAAATATACTCAAAAATTGGTTTACGAAAAGTGGAACTTGTGTTAATTGGACTGGATATGTTTCTCGATATGTTCCTCCTTTGTCTGGGGTTAAGCAAGGTGGAATACTGTCGCCCATTGTAATTGCACTTTTTGCAGACAACGTCTTGGATATACTGGACCAGTCAAGCTATGGTTGTCGAATAAATTTCAGTTGCTGTAATAGTTACATGTACGCAGAAGATTTAAATTTACTTAGTTAGTAGGCCTATCTCTGTAAGTGACTTACAGAAATTATTTGATATCTTTTACAGGGAATTTGATAAGTTAGATCTCCCCATTAACATATCGAAATGTCATTGTATGCGAATTGGACCACGATATAAGGCTCATTGTAAGCTTTAGAAAGTAAGAAAAAAGCCTATTAGCTGGATTGATAAAATAAAATACCTTGGACTAACGATTGTAAGTGCTAAATATTTCAAATGTGAATGGCACGAAACCAGAGGAAAATTTTACACCTCGGCTAACATTATATTGGGCAGATTGGGAACGAAAGCTTCAATCGAAGTTCACTTAAAGCTAATTCGTATGCAGGCAGTGCCAGCTCTACTGTATGGTTTTCCAGCTGTACAACTGAATAAATCAGAAATAGAAAGCTTTTCTAAGGCGTACAACAATGTCTTCTCAAAGATTTTCCGTACATTTGATAAAAATAATATTTTATATTGTCAGTGGTATTACGGTTTTTTGTCATTTGATTTATTATGTGAATACCATAGGTTTACATTCCTGCATAATTTAATAATTAATGATAAGTTAAGTGCTAAGCAGTATTTGGACTCTCCCGATTACAATGATTCTTTAAACATTAAAAGTAAATTTGCCATAGATAGCAATGACTCTTTGGCGAGTATTCGTTATAAATTCTGATGCTATTTTAAAACTGCTCTGTTTTAACTATTCTGCAGTTTGTGAAAAATTGAAATTGTTAAACTTTTATGTGCACTTTTTTATATGTATTCTGTTGTGTCACGTTTTGCAATGTAGTTGTGTCTGTGCGTGTTTTCTGCCAAGAATTGGTGAATAAAAGATTATATATATATATATATATATATATATATATATATATATATATATATTTATATATATGTATCTGCAATTTTTAATTTTTCCTAATTTCTCCATCCGCTTTAATCGCGCACTGTGTATTATTATCTATATAGCTTGTGGTTTTGTTTTAGCTTTTACTGAATTATAATCATTTAGTTAGGCAGCAGTGGTTGAACTAGGTTTCCTCTTCATCCCTGGAGCTGGTAGTCCTCTAAGTCCTTACCATCAGTGTTCATCTCCGCTCTCGTTAGAGTTCTTTCTCCACCACTCTGATAAGGTTGATAGGATGTAACTTCTGCTATTTTCGCCTATGACCGATGGTTTAGAACTAGCAGGAATGGAGTGATGGGGTGAACAGCTGGTTGTTTTGATTAAAATTTGGCTCGAGCCAGTGGCGATGTCGGTAAGACACTCGACTGCGGAAAAGTATGTGCGGGGTTCAAATCCTGGGCTCGCCCGTCACTGACATCGCTTTCGAGTGAGGAAACTGACTTTAACCTTAGCTTTACCAGCTTTAGCTTTAAAATGATTATTCCAGCTAGGCCAGAAAAATAAGAAGCTATTTCGATATTGGTCAGCTTATAATCACAGATTTCAGATAATTAGCCTGCTGTAACAGATACATGTACGTGTGCGTTGAGGTCGACGCTGAATTATCAAGTTTTAAAACCAAATTATCCAGTTTATTAAGGACACAACGTAAATATCCCTCCACTAGCCATGATGAGGTTATGTTTTTACGTTAATTGTGACAAAAGTAGGTAGCTAATTCAACAGCCTATTATCTTCAAAATTTGATTTCATTTAGTTCAGTTTTAGTTCAATTCTCACTGTTCTTAGGTTTTGGCGGTTGAGACCATTTCTCGAGGCATAAGTATTTTTATCCTCAACCCTCTTTATTTGGTTGATATGCGATAATAAACAGTAAATACAGAAAAATTGACCAAAAAAAACAAATTATCAAGAAGGAGAGTGTTACCATAAAAGAGCCTAAGCTCTGTGAGGTAATAAAGTCAGTAGCAGCAATTAAGAACAACAAATACTTTTATCTATCTATCTCTAGATTTCTACAAGTTACTAACACTAAGAATTAATAATAAGAATAATAAATACGTTTATCTATCTATCTTTAGATTTCTGCAAGTCACTAACAATAAGAAATAAGAATAAGAATAACAAATACGCTTAATATGTTATCGACAGAGTCAACGAGATGCTCTTTTGCTTTAGTAATATCATCGGCAGATTAAACATTTTCAAATATGCTAATTAATTTAAGATAAGATGTGTATCATCTTCCCTGACGGCCGTTGTTCTAATTCTTACAGACTGTTTGCTATCCTGTGTTTCTGGGAATTTTTTATATATATTTCATTTAAATGTTTAATTCTATTTGTATTTGTCAGTGATTTGGTGTTGATGCTGAAATAAACACATATCTCTCTCGCTCTCTCTCTCTCTCTCAATTTAACGATGGAGAGTTTACATAATTTGCACTTCAAGTAGCATAACTGTTCACATACGACTACGCTGATGCTGTTAGATCTACGTGTAACAGCTATATCATCACTGCACTCATCCCATAGTTAAACATTTCCGCACTGGACGACTGGTGACAGATGATGGACGACTAATAATTTGTTAATCTGTATTTCATCGACTTATATAGCGACAGCTACGGCTGTTATAGTCATCCACCACAGAATATCTTTACGCTGTTCTTTATTTCCCAGACTTGGCACAGTGGGACCAACCGTGCTCACAGCCTGAGCATTGTAGTGAGAGGCCGTTCTAGTAAAGATGTCCTTTAAAGAAGTGAGCTTATTAAAGCTCGAACTTTGAAACTTTTGCTCCTCTGTATATAATGTGGAATTATTATGGCTGTTAGAATAAGTAATTTCTGCAAAGGCTTCAGAGGTTAAAGAGATTTCTTGTTTTGAGTTACAGAGGACTAATGTGTCGGTGTAAGAGGTAACTTCCACATTAGATAAGCTATAGCTCGACAACGGGGTAGCACGTGGAAGACCTGCTGCTGTTTTCCATCTATTCCATAGAGGATATTCGCCAGGCCTGTCCTCTATAGGAACTAAGCACTGGTTAGTTAAATTCGAGGCATTAGTGGCAACTTCGCATCCGCTACTATTGAAGCAGTAGAGTAGGGAGCCCGCTAGTTCAGGCGGTGAGGTGCAGACAGGCCAATCGATTGATACTTTGCTAGCCAGTTGCCTTGTCCAACTGAGTTGACAGTCGCATATCCAAGGATTTCCTTCTAGAAGAAGTTCTTCTAGGAAATGCATCGTTTTAACGGCTGTTTCGTTCATAGAAAACAAGCTGTTACGTCTTAAATCCAGACGCTTCAATCCCCCTTCAAATATTTCCAAGAAGGTTGATGTAATTTCAGTTAGAAAATTGTTGCTCAAATCCATTATTTCTATCGTCGATTCTGTTAAATTACCATCAAGTGATACCCATAATTTTTCAACGTTTTCTGCAGACATGGATACTGAATTAATATAGTTGACAGAAAGGTTTACGCTATGTATTTTGTCCTTGTTCAGATAAACGGAATAAGGTACACGACTAAGTAGATTATCTGAGAAATCGGCCTGTGTGATACCATCGATTTGTTTAAATATAATTGGTGGGATATTCTCAAGAACATTTGCAGAAACACTGAATAAATTGAAAGTTCCAGTTATCCTTAGTTTATCCGCAGACGATATTTTATTGTTTGATAGGTCCACGGTAGAAAGAATAGTTTTTATTACCATCCTAGGAATAATTTCAATTAAATTGTAAGATAAATTTAATAATTTGATTGAGTTGGATACTCGAGAGAGACCAAACGGAAATTCGCTTAAAAAATTGCTTTGCAACTGAATCGATTGTAACCGTAAAATATCCGATGGCAATGAAATTCGATTTAATTTATTCTCCGAGAGATCAATATTCGAGAGTCCTTTGAAATATTTTAGCAGGTCCTCATCTGCCGCAGTCATATTATTGCCTGCTATCCGAAGATTCATTAAAGTCAGTGCAGCGACGCTGAATGTGTTTCTGTTGATTTTCGATAGAGCATTTTTCGATAGACTGAAAGTGACCATTTTAAATTTGTCAGAAAAAAATCCTTCTGGTATTTCGGTAATATGATTTTCGTCTACAAGGAGCTCAAGAAGCTGAGTGAAGTGCTGGATGGCGTCGAACAAGATAGAGGTTAGACTATTATTTCTTATCGAGAGGGTAGTCAATGTTGCACAAAATTGAGAATTCCTTAGACCTTCTAAATCGCTCAAACCGTTTGAATCAAGATTCAGAAAAGAAAGATGCTTCAAATCTCTCAAATTCTACGCACAGATATACAAAAAACGGGCGCCAGTTGCAAATAATGCTGATGCATTTATAGACTATTTAGTAGAGATGGGAATTTTATGAATTTCCAGAGTTCGGTAGGTTCGGTTCGTTGAAAATGAAAGTTCGGTTCGTTTCGGGTTCGGCTAGCAGTTGACAATTTGAAAGTTCGGTTCGGTTCGATTTGTGCAAATTGAAAGTTCGGTTCGGTTCGGGTTCGGCTAGCAGTAGACAATTTTAGAGTTCGGGTTCGGTTCGGGTTCGGCTTGCTTTCCACCTCACAAGAGTTCGATTCGAGTTCTAAATGGTTTGGTTTGGATAATGTTGCAATTGTTTAACATTACTTATATAATCATGGTTATGATACACATGTTTAAAATGGTTTATGGTAAATGTGCTTTAAAATACCTGAATTCATAATAACTGCCACATTTTTCACCTGAGTAAAAATATGACAAAAGGAAAAAAGGAAAGAAAAAAGGAGAAAAGTGGTATTTATTCCTGTACATTTCAATATATCTTAAAATATTGTCAGTTGATCAACAAATGTTCATAAAATAGATTTTTAGCTTTATTACTGTATATGAAAAATTCTCCTGATTATAGCCAGCAAATAGAATGCATCATCAATTTAAAAACGAGTATGTCACTAGACCTATATATTAGAAACGTTTACTATTAAGTGGAAATGTCTTGTCTAAAATGTGATCTAATATTTCAGAGACAAAGTGCAATTTATTAACATAAAAATGTCAAATAAGGACGATTTGGTAAACATATGTTCTTCCACAGAAAAATGATCACAGTGTATACCGTTTGCTATCAACTGAACCAGTAATAAACTTCATAATTCACCTCAGGGTTTCAAATTTGAAACTAGGAGTTTATTTGAGTCCAGCTACATGTAATCCTTTCCATTCTTTTCCATATCCACATTTCCAATGCCTCTAGTTTCCTGATATTTTCTTTTCTGGATGTCCATGTGTAACATCCATATACAGTATTAGCGTGGTCCATACCAAGGTTTTCGCTATCTTTATCTTAGTGTCTTTCTTTAGGCCTTTTGTTCAAAGTTCTTTCCTATCATCGAAGACTTCTTTTGCTTGTGCAATCCTACTATATATTTCAGTCTCACATTTCCCATCATCTGTTATAGTATGACCTAAATATTTGAAACTCCTTACCTGTTCCAATTTCGTAACATTTATTATAATATTGACTTCACCTCTATTCTGGGATACTCTCATCACTTTTGTCTCTTTGATGTTAATATTAATTCCACATTTCAATGCGGTATCATTCAGACTATCTATTATCTTCTGTAAACCAGTCTCGCTTCCCGCTACCATACCTTTATAATGTTGCCATTCCTTTGTATCACTTTTTGTTATTAATTTTAAAATTTGTGTTTGAACCAGCCTAACATGAATATATGCTCTTAGATACTGTAAGACTTGGAAATACAAAAACTATTATATAGTTTTTATTGTTCTTAATATCTCTATACATTCAGTCAAACATTCTCCATAATATCTTAATGCAGACTTTTAAAAATAGCTGAGAAGAAAATAGTTCTTTTCTCCTGAAGCTGGCGAAGGAGAAGGGATCTTCAAGAGACAGGTTCGGTTTGGACGAAGCCAGGGTTCGAGTTCGGTTCGGTTAAAATTCCAGATTTTATGGTTCGGCTCGGTTCAGGTTCGGTTCGATGCCCATCTCTACTATTTAGATCAAAGACTGGAATGGAATTAAACTAGGATTATGACTCATCGTATGATAAGAACACCAGCTTTAGACAAATTACTTAAAAGTAACTAGAAACCATAGAATTAACTGTCTTAAATTATTTTCATGGCTAATAGCAATTGAACTGCTGAATCAAAATTTAATATCAATCTTACGCTTTACTGCGACGCGGAATAATCTCGGTAGTCCAAGAATGAACAAACATGAAATTTTGACAAATAAATATCCTCAAACTACAGTGTTGTTTAATATTTAATATAGTATATCATATCATGATATCTCAATACTTTACAAAATCATTCACAAAAAAATTAATCAATAGAGATACAAAGAGATATAAAGTACAGAGAAGCAAAACAAAGTAAGTGATCCGTAATACTAAAACATTTCAATTGTAAAATAAGAAAATGAAAAAAACCTTCTAATTAATGAAAGTATAATGACAAAATCTGAGAGGCTTTTTATATATTTTTTCTATGACTATAAGTGCACAGGGAGCGATAATATCAAAAGATGGTTTTAAGATTTTATTAAAGCTTTTAGAGGATTCAGAGTGCCTTAAGATATTTGGCAGATAAATCACAATTCGTAATATATATTTTATTTTAGACAATTTTTTACTTGTGATATTAAAATGATTGCCACATCCGATAAAAAGCAACATTAACCGGAACCGGAACTGGATTTGAAAAAGTGCCGCAATCCGGTCAAACCGGAACCGGAATCCTTTAAACCCCTACTATATACAGGGTGAGTAAAAAAAGTGATAACCCTTGCAAAAAGTTTGAATATCTCAGACCTTTGTTAATTTTTTCAAATCAAACTTTTACCAATTACTAAAGGACTACTTGTTGATGGGGTGGCCAATTTTCATCCATTTTAATCTATGGATTTGCCAGATATACAAATTTCAGCAGAGTAGCCCCCAATTTTTTCCTAAAAATAGCGCTTGCTCTAACGGTAAGGGCAAATTGCACTTCAATGGCGAGAAGGAAAAGGTGAACCCTCAGTATTACGTCAATACTTTACTTTCTGAGCTGTTTGATGATTGTTATGCTCTTCTACCAAACGGTTTCATCTTTCAGCAGAATGACGCTCCGACTCCTGCATCTCGCCATGCACATGAATGGATCAGCGAGAGAAATCCGCATTTCATCATGAAGAGTGAATGGCCTCCAAACTCTCCCGATCAAAATCCTCTGGATTACCATGTCTGGGGAATCATGCTGCATCTTTATCAGAAACATCAGTCGAAGCCTAAAACGAAGCTGAACTGCAGGAAATGCTACCTACCATCAATTTGGGAGAGACTGCCCCAAACTGGAATCGGCAAGACTGTTCTAGCGTTCCGAAAGCTGCTGCAGTCCTGAAAAGCAACTGGATGAAAGCATATCGAATAGGCAGTAATGCTAACAGATACAACTGGTTCTTTCTGAACCACCACAACGACCCTTTAAGAGTTAAAATAAAAATAAAGTAAAATGAATTTTTTATTTACAGTACGTTCAAAAATGGGGGGTTGCTCTGCTGAAACTTTCATAATTGGCTAATCTATGCACCAAAATTGATGAAACTTGGCCACCCCATCAGAAATTATTCCTTTAGTATTTGATAAAAGTTTGATTTGAAAATATTAACAATAGCCTGAGATATTAAAACTTTTTTCAGGTGTTATCACTTTTTTTACTCACCTTGTATATATATATATATATATATATATATATATAAGGAAGATATAAGGCACTAAAGGCATTGGAAATGTGGATTTGGGGTAGAATGGAGAGTATTCGCTGGACTCAAAGAGGATTCGCTGGACGATGCATACCACTAGAGTGGTTAAGTTCAAGCTATGCACATACCTTTGGAGATTAATGTTAGTGTTAGGTATATTAAAATCTTCAGAGATTTGGATTAAGCTATGCATATACCTTGGATTAAGCTATGCACATACCTTGAGCGATTACGATTAATCTCTGCACATACGTTGATCGATTAGGATTAATCTATTCACACAACTTGAGCTATCAGGGTTAAGCTACCCGCATTCCTCGAGCTATTATGGCTAAGCTATGCCCATTCTTCGAGCGATTAAAGTTAAGCTATGCACACACCTCACACACCTAAGGCGAATAAGGTTAAGCCATGCACTCACCTCACACACCAAAGCGAATAAAGTTATTCTATGCACAAATCTCACACACCTAAGGCGAATAAAGTTAATCTATGCACACACCTCACACACCTTGTGTGAATAATGTTAAGCTATGCACACACCTTGAGCGACTCGTTCAGTAGTCGGTTAGCTGCAATATACAGACCACTCAGACTGCTTTGTAGAGCTCGAAATAATTGAACGCCTGACGAAAGTGTTGTTAATAAGTTTCCACTAAGCTTTAAGGTAGAGAGTTTCTTAAGAGGTACCAATGAAAGTAAATCATCGTCTTCTAGTAAATTGTAACTCAAATCTAAATCATCTAGGCTTGTCAATTCGGAGAAGACAGACGAGTCAATGGAACTTATTTGATTGTAACTCAACTTCAGTGTGTCAAGATTTGGAAGACCCATCAGAACCCCTGTCGGCAGGCTTTTAATTCTATTTTCATCCAGCATGAGAATTCTAAGAGAAGTAATATTATTCAAAGCCATTAGCGATGATTCGTTTATTTCGTTTCCTGACAGATAGAGCCTTTCTAGATTTGATTTCTTCATATTTATCGATGGGATGTAGTTCACCGTGTTCTTCGATAAGTCAACAAGTCCGAAAGATAACATCTGAGAAAATACATCAGATGTTAGCTCTGATATTTCATTATATCTTATCCTCAATTCTAGTCTTGAATTCCTAATTGCGCTGAACACTTCACTGCCAATTAGTTTCAGATTGTTATTTGAAAGATCCAATCTTCCCAGGGACTCAATTGCGGGTGTATGAAACACGGTGTTAGGTAAGTTGACGAGGTTGTTATTCGCTAAGTTAATTTCCGAGATACTGCAACAGATAAAACTACCAAAATAAGCTTCGACTAAAGTTCTAAGAATAACAAATAAATGTTAATAAAATATGGTTATAGTTGCGGTTTCAAGATCATTAGTATTCATTACGTAAGACATTCATATTATTATTCGTATTACTATTCTTACTACATTTGTATTGTTTCTTACTATTCGTATTCTTATTCCTACTCTTATTCTCTCTTCTAGTACACTTCCTACTGGCAGGGCCCTGGTATATGAGGCCTTCACTCATTTATGTCTTCGGTTTTCCTCTTCAAATCCACATACGAGTGGATCTTTAAGAATGTTCTCGTAATGTTATTCCGAGATTGTGAATGTTATCTAATCGCTTAGATATTTAATTGGAGCAAGGTAGATCTACTCTTAATAGACTTTTTAGAGACTTTTTACTCCGGGAGTATAGAACCCGTGACATTCTAATTAAAAGTTTATTTTTTAACAGTTTAGGTCGAGATCTCACAAGAAAAAGGTCGATGATGAGCGTGAATACCTACCCGTTGATAGACTGAAATGCATTCGGATCAATGAATTTTAGTCCATTATTTTCAAGCAGCATTCGAAAAAGATATAGGGGTTTATTAGAGTCCACCCTTAGAACATCTATCTTGTTGTTATTCAAATTAATATCCAAATCTAGTCCAGCCTTTATTGCAAATATGACCTGCATACACATTAGAGATTCCAATTATACATGTACAGTACATTAGATTTACAGTTACAATATTAGCATTAAAATCAGGTGAGTGTAGCCATCATCAATAATAAAGCTGTTTTTATTATGAAATACACTTAGATTTTCATCCAATCAACATCAATTAGTGCAATGTTAAAAACTGGAGATGAGTTTCATTCCAAATTCTCAACTGCGGAGTCAGTCAATTTATGAAAGCCGTAGGCGGTGCTTCTGCGTGAAGTTTTCATAGTGTTCTAGAGATTTGGGCTGAGAAATTTTTCGCGTAGATTTGCAAACACACTATATATAAAAAATTACAGAGCTTAAAATTACAGAGCTTAAATCTTAAATCAGAGCTTAGATCTTAAATAACAGAGCAAGATATTGAAATTGTACGGTGATCCTTAAATAGAGTTTAAGGCAACAACTTGTTCTTTTAATTACTTCCGACAGCAAATTAGCGAACTCTCGACTTCCAATACACAGTAATTAAGTAGGCCCTATGGCTAAAATACCAATCAATCAACCAATATTAATTTTACGTCCAGTTCCTAGCCATAGGGCAATATCAGGGGCGTCCCTTACAAAACCTGTTCAAACAAACGCCAAAACACTACACTCTGACGACTTAGCACACAAGGGTTACAAGAGAAGGTGAAATCAACACAGTGCAAGTTCATGATCCTAAACAAGAGGGTAAGAATATAGACCTATGGCCAAAAATAGTTCTTTAGCTTGCCCTGGAAAGTACTATTAAAATTACAATATAGAAGATCTTGTGGCAGAGAGTTCCATGTTGTCGTAGCAGAAAACATGAAGGACCATTTTCCAGTGGTAGATCTAATGTCAGGTACAGTAAGAGCGATTATAATTATACTTGAGGAGAGAAGACTACGAGCAGGGTAACAGATTGATAATAGGTGAGATAGATAAGAAGGTTTGCCATATACATTGAAAGTCAAAGAAGCTGTATTGAATTTTATTCTTTCACATACTGGTAGACAAGGTAGTTACCTAAAAAGAGAAGAAGTGTGGGATTTGCATATTTTACGCTGCAGACGACACGAGAAGAAGCATTGTGTAGGCCCTGCGTGTTGGCGACGAATTGGAGAGGTTTTCGGCAAATCGTTAATCAGGGAGTTACAGTAATCAAGTTTTAAAGGAGAAGCGCATTAGCTAATACAGAGGTAGAATTGATATCAAATGACTTACGAACTCGACGTAATTGTCGGATATGAGAAATGGAAGAACGGCAGATTGCTGAAATATGTGTTTTAAAGTTTAAATTTGATTTAAAAATTACACTAAGGTTATGTGCATAATCTGTGGGTACAGTACGCATAGATTTAAATGCAATGGTCGAGCTAATTATTCTGCTGAGGGTGACCGATGAGAAGGTATTTAATATTTGACGGATTTGCAAAACAAGAAGTGAATTAGATCAAGGGTAGATATAAGCTTGGAGAGAGCATCATAAGAATCTGTGCTAGAAGACAAGGTGCAAATGTGGGTATCATCAGCTTAAAAATGAAATTTTAACATTTAATCGCTTAAAAAGTGGAATAAGGGGGTGTTTTATGATATGATTAGGAGGAATCAAGCTCAGAACCCTAAGGTAGAGTACTGAACCCACATGGTAGAGTACTGGGTGGTAATAGAGTGTTATAAAGATTGGGTACACTGTGGGAGGTATGAAGAAGGTAGCCCATGACCCTTCTCTGAGATACCGAAACAAGAATTGAGTCTAGAAAATAGTATAATGTAGTTTATCGTGTCAACAGCAGAAGAGGGATCGAGAAAAACAGAACAGATACTTGATCCATGGCTAGACAGAGATAATTATGGATCTTTGTTAGTGCAGATTCAGTTGAACAGAATTACGATAGGCAGATCGAAACAGTGAGAGTCAAGAGAAGGAATATAGATGAAGACAAAACACTAGTATGGAACTCTCTCAAGCACCGTGGAAATGAATTTAAGATTACCCATAACGCCAGTATAATATAAATGTAAGCTGCACTGCACATCTTTGTATTTATACATGCATATTTTACCCCAACTTCTGAAAGCTTAAAACGGCAGATTAAGATTCATTTTCTCTTTAAACTATCGTATGCATACTTCTTTCAGCTCTCCACGAGCAGTTTATTGAACGTAGAGTTCAATAAATCATGGAGGCGATGACAATATCAACCTTTTATCAATGT
>CAJHZI010000424.1:950000-977500 GCA_905160935.1 Enchytraeus crypticus | reverse complement strand
AACTGCCAGCGGCAATTCCATGGTATATTCTTTTTCAAACATTTCTCTCCTCAGCTTTACTTTCATTTATTTAATCAAATTTGTAATAAAATCATCAACAGCTATCATATGGTTCGGTCCGCCTCAAGCTTTTTTCCATTGCATTCTTGATCTTTGTGCGTCTTTCTGCAATCCGTCTCATTGTGAAATATATCCAATCCAAATTTTTCTTTTCCTATAACAAACTGTCTCTCCGCATCGTAGCTCTCAATAGCATCTTCATTTGTTAATATTTTCCACCTTTCTGTATAACAATATTCAAGGTTTCTACTTTCTAGCCAGGATTTGCCCTTTTTCCTTTATGTCCGCATTTCATATTCTTTTATCAATGGCGTCTACATCAATGTATTTAAAATCTATATCTTTGAATTAATCTTAATATCGTATTTAGGTTTTTCAACTTTATGAAAATCTCTTTCGCTTGTTCATTTCTATATTTTATCTCCGTCTCGCTGTTTCCAGTTTCCGTAATAGTCTGGGCCCGAAGCTTCTTACCTGTTCTAATCACGTAACATTCAATACGATATTTACACCCTAGACACTCTCGTGACCTTTGTCTATCTATATCTTCACGCTATAGCTCAATGCCCTGTAATTCAAAATATTCATAATCCTCTGGAATAATCCAGCATAGAACTTATATTTAACATGTGTAAAGGATACCTTAAATCGTCTGTTACTTTAATAATTCTACCAAGATATCTAGCTTTCTCAGCCCAATCAATTACACTGTTGTCACTTCATTCACGTAGGGGTTGCATTTGGAAAATCAACAAAAAAATTTGACCAATTCTAAACCAGTACGACTTATTCGTTTTAAATTTGAGATTTATTGCATCAAGCTCAGAACAGCATATCCACACCATACGTTAAAGTTCAGCTACCATAGGAGCTACTATAGGTGACCATAGGAGTACCAAAGCGTCTGCATATATAGATGGACCATTTGATATATATTTTTTAATTGTACATGTACAGTCACTCGACACCCATATTTGGATATCTTTGCAAGAAGATTGTCCACATAGTTACAGAATAATGTAATTGAGAATACAACACAGTGTCTAACAACACATGATATCTCAAATTCTTATACACAAAATACCATACAATTAGTGTGAAAAAGCCTGCTTATTTAGTAATTAAAATAAAACTTCAGCAGGTGATGAGTGCGAAGCCGAGATAAGATTATATTCCACTTGCTATAAAAATTTCCTATATACAACTCATAAACATTTACACCCTTTGCTGCTGATTAGTAATATTCCAAGTAGTTTAGTCTGATCAACCTAATCAATTTCTTCCCCTTTGCTTACTAGATGTTTACACTTTCCAATGTATTTAGGTCCTATCCTTAAACAATGACATCATAATATTAATTGGAAAATCTTGATTTAAAAAGTTTATATCATATATCAAGCATAAGTTACAAATTAGTAACAGTAATATATAATCTTGCATTAGCAGTATTAATATCAATCAATAAGAATTTAACTTCCGGTTCCTCGCCACAAGGAAATGTCAGGGACGTCTCTTTCAGACTCTACTTAAACAGGCCAAGCACGACACTATGACGACTGAGTACACAGAGACCACAAGAGAAATCGAGATCAAAACAGTGCAAGTCCAATCAGGCAAGCGGGTCAAATTTGAGACCTATGGTAGAAAGATATTGGTTTTTAGCTTGCCAAGGAAAGTACCAATACATTTACAAGATCGAAGATCCTGTGACAGAGAGTTCCATATTGTCGGAGCAGAAAACATGAAGGAGCGTCTGCCCATGGCAGATTTAATATTTGGTTCAGTGAGAAGGTTTTTACTAGAGAAACGAAGATTACGAGAGGGTTGATAGATTAAAAGAGATCAGATAGATAGTATGGTTCTTCTTCTTTTTCAGTGCATTTCCAAGTGGCAGGTTCAAGGTACATATTCATACTCAAAGTCTGTTTTCTCGCTCTATAGAGCACGCCTTAGATCAACTAGTTAATCCCTTCACAAAGTTATGCCTTATCTATACCTTATGTAGCCTATAGCTTGGGAAAAATATGGCTTCTGAGGTGGTTTCCCGTTGCCTTCCTCAGTTAGGTGGATTAATTACCATTTAATTATGGGGTAGAATATTTCATGGTGAGGTGAGCCCCCTTTTGCCATCCTCATCTCCTGCCTTTAGTCGCCTCTTACGTACACGCAGCAGATTGTTTGCCGTTGCCCTATTCTGCAGTGGTCCACCCACACCCGAGCACAACACGGGGAAGTCAGAGGATGGTTAACCATAATTTAAACTTGTGAAGGTCAAAGAAGCAATCTTGAATTTTATTCGTTCGGAAACTGGTTGCCAGGGCAGATTCTTAAAAGAGAAGAGTGTGGGTTTTGAGTATTTTCACATTACAGACGACTTGAAAAAGAGAAGTTTGTACGTGTTGGAGATAAATTAAAGAGGTCTTCGGGAGATCATTCAGTAGATAGTTACAGTAATCCAGTTTTGAATGGACAAGCGCATTAGGTAATACATTGGCGGAATTAATATCAAATGACTTACGAATTTGACGTAATTGACGGATATGGAAAAGAAAAGAACGACATACTGCTGAAGTATAAGTTTAAAGTGTAGATTAGAATCAAAAATTACACCAAGGTTACGTGCAGAATCTGTGGGTATTTAGGAGATATCTTTAAATGTAATGGTTGAGGTAGATATTTTATGACGCTGCTGTGGAGTGCCCAGAGAAGGTCATAACCTTTCGAAGAGTATGTATAGGGTTATAGCATCCCTCATACTTTTTGAAACCAAATTTCCTATCAGAGGTATTTGAACAGTTAAAATGTTTTGCAATGCAAAGCTCAAATATTTTCGAAATGGTTATATGGCTGATGGTTATACTCCAAAAGTTGTCAGCTGTGATATTCTCTTTATTTCCTTTAACATTTGGAACTGAAGGGAACTAATGGTCAGGAACTAATCATAATTTGATCATAGTATTAATAATCCAGGTTATAGTTATTGTAACTGAGGGATTTGCGAAGGTTATATGTTCACTAGTAATTTGATCAAACCAGGGGCCTTAATTTTGCCTTTTTTTATCTAAAGCAAGCAGCATTTACCAGTCATACGCTGATTTTACTTTTCTCAGACGTATGCATAGATTTAGCTTTTCGAGACGTATACATGTATTTCATTCTAAATTCGTCATGATTTTGGAAATCAATCGGTGTGCACGTACGCTCAAACTTTTTCGCGACATAATTAGCAATGTCAGAAACTTCACGCAGCCCATTTACATTTGTGCTCAATGTAGATTCTTTTTTAATGTCCATTCCAGTATTTCCCCAAATTCTTGAAATTTGAATAAATTAATAGAGATCCGGGGGTTCCTTGATCGAAGGAATGCTAACTTTAGCAAAAGTACGCCTTATTATATCGTTAATGTTGCGATGGCTTCTTACTCTGCCTGCGCTTTTCTTACAAGATAAGCTGTGTGCACCCTTCAAATAATAAATTGCTTTTTGAATCTATTTCCTACATAATTTTTGATTCGATTCTTTTTTAAACTTAGACTCCATGTTTTTTTACTAGCCGCGCACTTAACGTTGTATACCGGTCCATGTATAGGTTTCTCGGCTTTGTACGTACCACATATAAAAATCGTTTAGAATTTATCAATTCTACGTTCAATGAATGATCCCACCAGTATTCATTATGAGCCCTTTTAATTTTAAGCCTAATCCTTGCAAGTGATATATTGTATAATTCTTGCGCAGAATTTTGTAAAAAATATCATTAAGACCTTTTTGCGAAAAAGAACAGTTCTAAGATTCTTTAAATTGGCCTATTCCAAATCTGGAATCAAAAATAAATTACATAAACTTTACAGTCTCGTTAGATTATAGCAGTCATTTTTTGTATGATTTTCCAAATCAAATCGGTGGTTTTCAAATTCATCATTCGCTTTTACCGTAATTAAATAAGTTTTTTGTATAATTCAATGGCTATCGGATTATTTTCGGAGAAATTCTCGTTGGCATCAACATTATTTATGGAATTTCCTGTCTAGGTTGGTTTGCTGGACACAAAAATATCAGTATAAGAATAGACATCGCTTGATTTTCCTGAGAATGTTTAAGTTATAATAATTGGTAAGTGCAATACACTCTGAGATATGGTTACATATAGTGTGCGTGCATATTTGAGTGTATTTTTAAAATAAAATATAGCTCACTCTCTCGCTCTCTCTCTCTCTCACATACAGATTATTCATCCAATCATTTATGAACAATCAAGCAGCATTATTTAGCATAACATTACAGTTAAAATCGCCCCAATCATTACGTAATTATAATCAAAACAAAAATAGACGTTTCTATTTCATTTAAAATTAAACAAAGCGTGTCTAAATCGTCCTCAGACTTAACACTTGTGTCAAAGCTCGATTCGATATACATTTAGTATGTATTTGTATTTGTAATTGTATTTAAGGTAAAGTATTTAACAATACTGCTGGATTAGTAAAGTTAAGATTTAAAGTATTGAGTTTTATTTAAGTGAGATCCTAGGCGGTAGCTAAGCTAGGGCAAGTGACCAATGAGGGCATGTCTAAACAGGAAGTAAGACAGATCCAAGATGGAAGAGTGACAACACGGACGTAAAACGTGCCAAGTTGAGAAGTGATTTAGGAGATTTGAGGAATCTCAGTAGTAGACGAATTGAGAGCAATTCGAAGGGTTCGGTTATTCGAACTAATTTGTAGTCCATCGAACAGCCAATGAGAAGTGTGTGATTTGAAGAGGATCGAAGAGGGAAGAGAGTTCCATCGAAATATTCTAACCTAGGGATAATATTAGAAGGTATCCTAGTAGGCGAATAGTCAAGAGGAAAGTAAAGTAAAGTGTAGGAATTTGTTCTAGCGAACAAAGTAGTAATTGTATATTATATAAGTACATGATTTTGACGATATTTAAAGTGAACTGTAATTTGATAGAAAAGTTTAATTTTAAGTTATATGAAATTAGCTTACACGTGTTTATTGAAATAGTTTTAATTTTCGTTCTATTGTATATTAGTGTATTATTTTACTTCTTTTCGAATTAAATTAATATTTAATTTAATACAGTCGTTGAAGTTATCAATCAATTAGAAAGATACCTAGATTCAGTCAAATCGAGGTCAGGTAAAGATTCCAAAAATAATTATTAGAGGCAACTTATTAGGAATTTGAATCCTGGACCATTTGATGTCAGGTCTTCATTTTGCCTCAGATTGAAAATTGTAGAATCAGGTTCCTGACAACTTGGTAAATAAATATTGATAAACAATAAATTATCTATAAGCACATTTTGAAATTTTTCAGCAAATTAAACTATCGTCCCTCACTTTCACTTCGCTCCACCGAAGCCAATCTCCTCTCAGTTCCAAATATTCTCACGTCATTGGGCAGACGTTCATTTTCTTACGCAGCACCCACAATCTGGAACTCTTTACCTTCTAATCTTCGCTCTTGCTTTTCTCTTTCAACATTCTCTAGCAAGCTTAAAACTTACCTTTTCCCGCCATAGACATAATCAATCTACCTTTACCATTTTTTGATCACCGGACTGGCTTTCGTTTAGGACCTTACTTCTCCTCAGCACATTTCTTTCACAGATTGGTCCGAGTGAATTGATCTGTAGTGATGTGTGCTGTTGGGGACGTCCCTGACATCATCCCTGGATGAGGAAACGGACGTTAAACCTTTATTATTATTATCATTATTATTACATGACCTAAAGAAATCTCCAGTGATTTATGGAAAAGCGAAGTAACTCATTGTTTGGTCTTACTGTTAATAAGCCATGATCCAATAAACTTACACTGAATACATGACAATCAGATTTTAATACACCACAATAGCTTAATTATTCTGAATTTAACCGGTTTTCTTGTAAAAAAGATACTTTTATTTAAGTTGCAGGATTAAATGCGTTCGTATATTATTTTAATAAGATTAATACGACTGTTAATGCTTGCGACAATAAGATTAATGTTCTGTAGACCACTGCATTTTCTACTTAAGAATAGGGATGATTACTGATCTGGTAAAGTACTCTGGACACATAGCGGCATTATATGCGTTTATTCATAGATTCGTGCACAAGTCTTTCAATCACGGTGAACTCAAATTAACAATTGCGAGAGTCATTCAGAGGATTAGTTGGATGCTAGTGAAAAAGAGAATCATTTTTTCATTTTCATTTAAACGTCATTGAATGAATATAATCAGTAAATATCTGGCTATCGAACTTTAATGTAGCTTTGTAAAGACTGAAATGTAAGAAAAATTAATAGACGAGATGATAGGCATACATAGAATCAATTGATTATTCAATGATTCAAGGATAGTTGGATAGGGCACCTTCTATGGGGGGAAAGTATACTAAAAGAGATCATAGAAGGAAGAATGGAATGAAAATAAAGGCAGCGGCAAGCCGAGATTAGGTACATATATGTCGGATGATTTATAGGCCCACTCATAATTATGTCGATATGAAGAGGAACTAAAGACAGAGAAGAGTGGAGGCTCTAAAATGGATCTGCCAGTAGGCAGTGCACTAATATATATATATATATATATATATATATATATATATATTATCAGTGCACTGCCATGTGGAGGGTTCAAGGTACATATTCATACTCAAAGTCTGCTTTGTCGCTCCTCAAGATCACTCCTTATAACAATTCTTCCTAGAACACTTTTTAGATTTGTTACCATATAGACCTTTTATAAAAGGTGTTTACTTTGAAAAATCACCTTATATATTATTTCATTCGTTGGAGCGGCGCCACTGTTCATCATAAAATTGATTGTTTTGAGGGAGGCAAATGCAATGTAATATATCCTTAACATGTAATATATATATATATATATATTAACTGTAAATTAAGACATTTGACAAGAAATTGTGATATATTTTTTTGTAATTATTGAAAATATCATTCTGTCAAAAAATGAAGAAATACATAGTAAATATATACAAATATATAGAACATTGCCAGCCGTCAATAGAAGCACACACACACCCTTCCCCACTCTCTTATTAGGCTTTGTTTATTAAGGGAACAGAGTTACCGCTACATATTATAAACGGTCTATACGCAATATTGCTTGTTTGTATATTTATATACATGTAATATACGACGATAAACTTTAAGTGCAAATAATTTAACAAGACGTATGGGGAAGTCACAGTAAAAAATGAGTACATATTTTAGTCGGTATAGGCCTACCTGAATGTGTTTTATTCTTGTGTTGGCCTGGATTTTGACATTATATAGGCCTACTTCTTTAGCGATACCATTAAGATCCGGAACTTCATCCAATGGACCGAGATTAGTGCAGGTGATTTCACCAAGAAAATTGAATATTGGCGGAGTGTAAGTGCAAGAATCATTTTTCCATGGCGGACATTCGCCTTTTGATCCTCTGAATGATAACAGAAATGAAAAGACGCTCGCAAATGCAAACCTCTTCATCTTGATTATAAGAATAGGCGTATTTAACAGTACACTTTAAACTACATTCAGATAAGAAACCATCAGTATAATTTCAGCATAGTATAATTTCAGTATATCATATTTGCTAAATTTATTTGTATTTCATTTTAAATTCCGTCAGATAAAGGAGGACAGTGAGCACAATGGGGACATATCAACGCTTTGCAAGACTTATTTGCATGAATTGCTTTTCATTTAAATTTGTAAGCGCAACTGCACGCGATTGATATCGATGTTAGGAATGAAAATAATTATGACTCAAGTCTTGTGCAATATTTTAACATTTATATATTTATCACAAGATCGAATGAGTATGTTCAAATGTAAAATTTTTAAAATGAATACCCCTGACGATGTCTATCTCCTTAAATAGCACCTGCTTAAACTATATCGTCTCCATAAACCACAAATTCTAGCCTCAGAATTCCGTATCATCTTTATAGTATACTATATTTTCTGACAATAAATTATTTAAAGTGGTTTCTCTACTTTTCTTTGAATAACTATAAAAAACTTTTCATTACAATCCTTCCAGACATCGTTTAGCAGACCATTCCCACCCCCCCTCCTCATAATACGCCCGTTCCACTTTTCTTTCAAACTTCCTACTTCAATTCCTTATATTTTATTTCTCATTTCATATTTATTAACCGTACCTCTGCGTAGATTCGAAAATAACGTCTTAATCTTACAATTCCTTTAGTCAAACTAACCACTTCCATCTTTCTTCATAACCACATTTCCAATTCCTCTAGTTTCCTGATATCCTCTTTCTCTCAGGCTCACGTTTGAAATACGTTCAGGAGTGTGGCGTACATCAATGTTTTAGCAATTCGTAACGTTTGTGGCGATCTTAATTCCTTTTATTTAAGGTTCCTTTCTCACTTCAGCGGTATCGTTTTACGGGTTCAATTTTGATTTTTAATTTCTTCTCAAACTGTTAATCATTCGAAATGGTATGATACAGGTATCTGACGCTTCCAATCTATCCAATAGTAAATATTCAACGTTATATTTACATATTCATAATTCTTAACATTTTATATGAATATTTACGCCATATACCTCCTTACCTTGTCATTTAAACCAACCTTAGTCATTTGCATGGTTTAAATAACACGGCTTTGGGGTATGGCATGATGCTGGATCGGTCTCTCTCTCTCTCTGTCTCCCTGATTCTCTCTCTCTTTTTCTCTCTTTATCTTGCAATGTACTATACCTAACGACTGATAAATTCCAACATATTCGACTTTAGTAAAATAAATCCTATCTGATTAGATAACGTCTCCTCTTTTGTTGACGTTGAGAAGAAAAACGTTCAAAATCTTTACAAAACTCGATGTAAATTATTCACTCACTCATAATCATTTTCTATTGGCTTCTCTAACAATGAATCTCTTAGTAACCTGTCAAGTTAGTATTCAGCGTTATTTCAGTTATTGATATATTTTGCATGTAGTTCTTACGTACTGTATTAATCAACTATCTATTTCATATTTTTTTCGATAAGTTAGCTTAAGTTAGTTTAACAAAGAACGAATTGAAGTTAGGTCTACGCGATAATTAATTATAGCTAGGTCTATATATTGCAAGTATACATGTACAAAAAGTCAGTACAAGTAATTCTAGAGGTGCCTAGATGTCTCCACACTATTTATCAATTATATAGAGAGTCCTAAATTGTTTTTTATACAGAAAAAACCACAAATTCTCATATTTAGCAGATTAATCTATAAATTAAACGTTGATGAAGTCATCAAACGCAATAGATACATAAAAACTAGCACGCACTAGAGTTCTTGTGAAATGCATGTCAAATTAATATCCACTTTACGCATTTGATCCGGGACCCACATTAAAATATGACATTTTTAAAATTCAAGCTCACGGAGGGTAGGTCCACTACTAAGAGAACAAAAATTTTAATCAAGTAAAATTAAGAAATTAAATTCTCTTCAGCATGTAATATAAGGCTATTTCAATTTAGTAATTTTTGTGTTTTGTTTCTAGTTCTGAACATAATGATGTCTAAACATGAATGCGGACCAACGTCATGAAATTATATAATTAACGTGCCTTTTGCACATCATGCAATAGACGTCTACTTTATTATGCTTAATTGCATAATAGCATGCGTCTTGCCGAAGGGTAAAATGTTCTTCTGCATTGAAATAAAAGTTTTGCTAATTCAAGGTCTTTCTCGAAGTAGATGGTGAACCGCAGAGTGACACTGGAGATGGTTATTTCTTTAATTTTTGAGACAAATTCATGGCATTTAAAATGTTCTCTAGTATTATGTCTGTCTGTTAGTGGAGTGCGTATTCGCAAATCACCTGGCTTATAGCTCTTCCACATATTTCTTACTTAAGATTGTCTTTTAATGTAAACAGAGATGTAAAAGTAAGCTATCAAATCATCTAGCATCTTAAGTCTAATTCTTCAACTAGCCTTTTTGTCCTCCATTTTTCATTCAATTACCTCTTTCAAAAATCTATCTCCTATCTGAACAATTGCACCTCAAACTCGTCTTTCTATTTTTCATCATATTTGTGATTATTGTCTATAAAAGCCAAAACCATTACAATTTAATAATTCATTTCTTCTTCATTTGCATTTTTTCAGTTGAGCTGATATTGTATTGAACGCTTGAATAATTAATGTTGACCATTTGTTCCAACTGTAGTTCCTCCATGGAGAAATCCATGCATATAAAATAATAGAAGACCATACTGTACATGTACAAGAGTAAACTACAAAATCTGCAATTAAGCAACTAATAAGAGATGTAATGCTGTATGGTAGTGTCAAAAAATAACTGTTACTGCTGTTGCGGCTTCTTCCATGCGGCTTAGTGGTAGAGCTCTCGCCTTTTGATCAGAAAATCGACATTTCGAGCCCCCTTGCTAGTTTTGATTTAATCCGGAAGGTAGAAAAGATGTTTTTTAGAGTTAGTGTCGGCAGGCCGAAGGATAGACGGCCTTGAGATTCCACTTCTTATCTGGACCCTTCCGTGTCAATTCCAAATTTGCATATAACGGCGCGTTTTAAACTGGAACTTTTAAAGGAAATCATTTTTATTACGTGCAGATTAACTTGAGCAGATCCTTTGACCTTAAAGAATAGATCTTGACCACCTTCTCTCTCTAGTTTGCTGCCAAGAGGCAAGTCCAAGGTACATATTAATACTCAAGAGTTTTCTTCCACCATCCATAAAGAGCAATCCATAAAACTACAATTTATCCCCTTCAAAAAAGGCAATTCCTTGTAAATATATTATTAACTAAGACCATATTACGGATGTAATATTCACTAGCACCGATGTATGAATAATCCTGCCCATGCTCCCGTGACAGTATTTAATTACTGGCTGGAGCCAGTGGCGAAGTCGGTAAGTCACTCGACCGCGGATCAGTATGTGCGGGATTGAAATCCTGGGCTCGCCCGTCACTGACATCGCTTTCGAATGAGGAAACTGACGTTAACCGTAGCTTTTTAGCTTTTTTTAACCACATTTCTAAAATAAATAATTGATAAACAAGCAAAGTCAAGATAATTGTAAACCAACATGGGGTCATGTAGAGAACTGATGACATGTAGAGAATTGATCACAATCTGGGCATGTAAAATGCATACTTCATAACTTATTAATTAGTTCGCATACATCTTGTACCAAAATATAGTGATTATTAGCTGATATCATGCACGAAAATTCCTTTCAACCAAAAATCCATCTCCTAGTGTTCAAACCATCTCAAAGTCTAACGACAACCGTATCTTCTTTTCAGTCATGAGATCTCTATATGTAGATCCATACAGTATAAAGCAAAATGGATGTCCAATGTGCATACTTATGCTCGCTTTCTGCCTTCGCGCTCCCTATAGAGCGCTCCAGCGAACATCAAGTTCTTCATTCAACAAAGGTTAAAGGCGTTTTCATATCTAAATCCGTAAATAATTTGGAAAAATAGGGCCTCTAAGGTGTCCATGCTTTCCTAGATCCTTTTAATCGTCTTTTACTACACATGCAGTTTACGGTAGGTCTATTTATCAGTGGTTATCAGTGATAATCAGTTACTATCAATGGTCATCAGCAGTCATCAGCGAATATCTGTGCAATAATCAGTAATCTTCAATGTTCATCAGTGGTCATCAGTGACCATCAGCTGTCATCAGCAATTTTCAGTGGTCATCAGCGGTCATCAGTGGTCATCAGTGACCATCAGCTGTCATCAGCAATTTTCAGTGGTCATCAGCGGTCATCATTGATAATCATTGGTCATCAGTGGTCATATGAGGTCATCATTGGTCACCATTGGTCATGTCTTTAGTGGTCATGAGTGTCATAAGAGGTCATTGTCAGTGATAATCAATGGTCACCAGTGATTTTCAGTTATCTTCAGTGGTCATCATTGGTCATCAGTAGTCATTAGTAGTCATTAGTGGTCATCAGTGGTCATCATTGTTCATCAGTGGCCATTAGTCATCATTCATGTTCACTGATGATCTTTAGTGACTTGTAATATTTGGTCATAATTGTTCATCAGTGGTCATAATTGTTCATTAGTGGTCATCAGTAGTCATCAGCGGTTATCAGAGGTCATTAGTAGTCATCAGTGTTCATCATGGTCGTCATTAGCCTATCAGTGGTCATCAGTGGTCGTCAGTGATATTTAGTGGTCGTCAGTGGTCATCAGTGGTCATCATTTCTTTTAGTTTTTGTACATGCATGCGTAGTAGGCAAAAGTATACATGTAAATAAACTTCTGATAGGCCTACTATTGATTCGATTTAAGTATCAAACTACATTTACGAGGTATATAAATTATAGGTACTTAAAGACGAAATGCATGTATCAGAACAATATCAGTATCGCCCGTCACTGACATTGCTGTCGATCGAGGAAACTGACGATAGCACACAATAGCTTTACTTTACTTTAAAATGTAGTATTATGACAGATTCTGAAAATATTATATCAAACACTGGTAGATACTGGTTCTGCCCAAATCATGGGTCAATAAATAGGCCTTAGATATGCGTCATGTCTAGACGTCTAGGTTTCTAGAAAGTAATTTTAACATGACAGCTTAAATAAATCAATCTCCTCATAATTATCGACTGTTTGCGTGTAGCAGTAGCGGCTAACCGTGGCACAATTTTAATATACAATTCTCTCACTCCTTTTGTCCTGAAACGAGCCTGGAAAACAAATATATTGAGCAATGCTTGCTATGGTAGACGCAAGGAATTTGACAGAGACAAGAAATATTGAGATATCTTATAGTTATAGGCCTACTGTTGAACTTATATCTGAGCCGCTCATATTTAAACTAGACTGTTCTAAAGACCCCTACTGTTGCTATAACAATCAACTGTAGGCTCCTATATCTAATTTAATTTTTAAAAAGTAAAGCAAAAACTTAAATATATACACAAACAGGTTCGATTAAGTAAACTAACATCAGAAATCTTACAGGTATGTCAGCAGAACATGTAATAAAACTAAAATTGTCCTTTATTTTATGTAACACGCAATATTGAACTACTTAACGTGAATTATTTAATAGATTGAGGAATTGCATCGTAACGAAATAATATAGTTATGAAACTGATGATAAGAGCTAAAGAATTAATTGCACTATATAAAAAAATTTAGTTCTGTCCTAGTACTAGTAGGCTATTTAGTAGGTCTATATAGTTAACACTTGGATCTCCACTTCCGAAACTCTGTCCATAGAACAACTGATGACCTACTCACTTGGATATCTTCCCCCAAAGTATATCCACTATTATATTACTGTTCCACCTCTCTCTAAACTCCTAGATGAAAATCCACATGAAACTTAAAAGTTCTCTTCTTGACTTTCACTCTTTCCTCTCAACAATAAGAACTCGCTAACTCCGCCCATAAACCTTGTGGCGTCAAACTCTTCACAAATGTAGGCCTATATCAACACTGGGCTTCTTAAGAACAAAATACATAATAAGTCACAATTAAATAGAGTAGGCTAATACTTAATTATATTAATTACAGTTCGTAATATTAAGATTTAATATATATCAATATATGTTCTTGTGTTTCCATAGTGTCGAGTTACAAGGTGTATATTCTTATTTATTCTTTCTGCCGTTGTCTACGTTCTCTCCGTTTAAAAAATTCTAACATCAAGGGGAAAATATTGCCCAATGGTGCGGATGCTGCATTAAGTGATGGACTACTATTGTCTGAAACTCTATGCCTACTAATCTTCGCTCTTGTTCTTCTCTTTCAAATTTCTCTTGCATGCTTAAGACATACCTCCTTCCACCCACAGTATATATATATATATATATATATATATATATATATATATATATACATATATATACATATATATATTATAATATATAAATATCTGTATATATAATATGCATACATATATATATATACTTATACAATATATATATATATATATAATATATATATACATATATATATATATATATATATATATATATATATATATCTTGCTTAACTTTTGATCACCGAATCGGATCATTTATGACATTACATCTCTTCAGCATATAGGCCCATGTGCATCATGTATGTCGTTTACAGAATCGTTTAGATGAATTAATCTGTAGCAATGCGTGGATTGTGGATTTTCCTTACATCAACAATGGATTAGAAAAAGGACGTTAAACCTTTATTACTGTGATTATTAATATTAATGGTAATATTAAAACTAATATAAATATTTGTATAGTAATATTATTATTATTATTATTATTATTATTATTCTTATTTTATTTTTAGTATTATTTTTTAGTATTTAACATTTTTACCTCGGGTCTAAAGAACCCGAGGGTTGATAAAAACGATTCGAGCAATAAGTCCCTAATCGCCGCCCGGCTACTCGAAGCCATCTCGCTGCTTAAATGAATTTCTACGCAGACTGCATTAAATCTTGGCAAGTAATGGAGATTCTTTGCCAAAGAAAATACGTATCTAGCTTATGGACGGTAGCCTATAAATTAAAACATTAAATTAGCTTATCAGAGTAATATATTTTAATGCCTCGATAGCGTAGGGGTACATGTAACATCATGAAGTTTTAAATGACAGATCCTGAGGTGAATTGAACTCTCGCGGGTTCGAATAACAGCCGCGCTGATCTGAGAGTAAAATCTTGGACATTCACTGGACTGGTTATACGGAAAATGAACAAAATTGTCTAACGGTTTATACATGTGGTATTAGAAGTGATTGATATCGACATAGTTGAGCATTTCACTATAATGCGTGTTTACTTTGTTACGGTTTGCTCAGCAATAACTCTGCGTATGCCACTAATGAAGTCCACCATCGGGATTCATACGGCCCATGGTTTCAATTGCCACCGGAACAACTTAGAATCCTATGTAGAGATCTCAGTATTTATGTGTTTTCTTTGAGGCGACTAGTTCTGCAGCTCCGCTTGCAGTGACTAAAGTTGTTTTCAGTTAGGAGATCGCCATAGTGTCAATGACCGTGACATTCCATACGGCACGGTTACCACGCACCAGGGCATTAACAATTATGCTGTCAGGGCTATAGAATACTTCATATATAATTTCAAACTAGATTAACTTGGATTAACTTGTTGATCTAAAGAGTGCTCTTCTGGAGAGACAAAGCAGACTTAGAGTATGAATATGTACATTCAACCTGCCACTTGGCAGTGCACTGAAGAGAGAGAAGAGATATAATGCAAAATCAGTAAGTTTAATTGCCGAAGTAATGAAATAGAAAAACCTACAGTTCCAATATCGAATTTAAAATACCAGTTTTAAAATTATATTAGAGTCATAGATATTTAAGCTACTGAAGCAGTATCCTCAACAATCATTAATAAAAGAAATTACTAACAATTTATAGTATCTAATATTACTGTTATTCTCTACAAATAAATATCAATAGCTATCGAAATAGTAACCGTAGCGAAAAGGAGAATCTATGCATGAAATTATAGTGCTAAATACTTTGCACGAGTATTACGTATTGCATAACATACACCGCACAATGAAAATCCAGACAATAACCAAATAATGACTCGACTGTCATACAAAGCAACAGACAACTTAGAATAATAATCAGATTCATTTGATTCGTAAGTAAAAAACTGGTATTTAATCGTTATCATTGAATTGATAATATATTCTTTTCATTTAATCGCAAGAATATTATTTCGAAAAATATATTAATTTGGCTAGACACAAGTTTTTCGGCTAACAGCAATTTTTCGGCTAATTCGGCTAGCCGGCGGCTGGGGGGGGTCTAGGCCAAATAAAGTTCATTTATAATGATTACAGTCTACAAGCCTTAATTAAAACATGACATTAATGTTATGTAGTGAAGATCATAATAGTGATGTGTGCTGGTGGGGACGTCTCTGACATCATCCTTTGATGAGGAAACGGACGTTAAACCTTCACTATTATTATTTTATTATTTTTATTTTTATTTTTATTTTTAATTTTTTTATATTTTTATTATTATTTTTTTAATTGCCCTGGGCTGTATAAGGCCCGGGCTAAAATATAAGATAAAAAAGACTTTATTTAATTAAAAGAAAGATGAAAAATATTTAAAATAGTTCCTCTACGCTCTGGGAGGCCGCATTCGCCAATGTGCCACGAATACATACATCATTAAAACGCTGGAGTGCGATATTATTTTTTTTTAATATATTTTTTTTATTTACCCCGGTGTAAAGAACCTGGGGTTTGATAAAAACGATTCAAGCAATACGTGCTGAATCGCCGCCCGGCTACTCGAGGTCATCAAACGGCTTAAAAGAAATCTTGAAACAGACTGCATTAAATCTTTGCAAAGTCATGGAAAGCCTTTGCCAAAGAAAAGAAGTCTCTCGCTTATCGCCGGTTTGCTCTGCAATAAGTCTGCCTATGCCATTAATAAAGTCAGCTCCTCTCCGCCGAGTAGAGTACTATGGGATAGGCCCATTGGCACAAAGGATGACAAAACTGAGTTGTCCGGAGATTTTTGCAAACTGATGATATGACTTCGCACTTGGTATGATTCAACTGAAGCCCAAATTCTTGGCCTCTGTCGATGATAGTCTGTACATCATTTGCAATCGACGACTCGCAACCACCAAGAGTAATGTCATCTAGGTATCCCACCGTGAGAGCGCTAGAGAGAGAAGTAAGGAGAGGGTGAATAGTCAAGCAAAACAGCATGGGCCCTAAGGGCTCCAGATCAAGTCGTTTATGAACTGATGTCTGCTGATTCTGCCGGCACTACGCTTGCACGACAGGCCGTGAATGCCTAACGCATTGATTTATTTATTTATTTATTATTTATTATTATTATTATTATTATTACTACTACTACTACTACTACTACTACTACTACTACTACTACTACTACTACTATTATTATTATTATTATTATTATTATTATTATTATTATTAGAATAGTATGTATTCGGTTGTTATAGCGATAGCCACATCTACCACAACCAGCCACCTCAGAACATCTGAACGCCCTTCTATACTTCCCAGATTGGAAGCAGTGTGACCACCCTTGCTCACAGCCTGTTTACTGTCGTAAGATGCCGTACTGAAAGCAGTGTTGGAAAAGAAATCATGCGTAACAGTGTTTGTAATTGCTGAATTGAGTTCATCCCCATTAGTTTCTAGATTATAGAAAACATATGGGCTGGTATTTGATGGCTCCACATGAGAAATTGAAGACATGTCTGAATTGTCATTCCTTAAGTTACATATTACTGTTGCACTCTCAGTCGTTGAAGTTTCTTCCACAGTGACATAACTGTTTGTCTGTATTAGAGTCGATTGTTTCAGGTAGGTCTCATTTTTCCATCTTTTCACTAAAGGAAATTCGCTAGGCCTGTCTTCCATAGAAATGAGGCATTTGCTTGAAAAATTTAGCGAATAGAATGAATCATCACAGACGCTGTTGTTAAAGCAATAGAGCAGGGATCCAGCTAGTTCAGACGGAGAAGAGCAAACAGGCCAGTCAAGTACTACAGTGGTAACAAGCTGCCTTATCCAACTCGTTTCACAGTTGCACATCCATGGATTTCCCTCCAATAAAAGTTCCTTCATTAAAGGCATCTTCTGAAAAGTCGTTTCATTTATACCAATCAAGTTGTTACGTCTTAAATCTAAGCTCTTCAAACTCACTCCTAGCGTGTCCAAGATTGGCGATGTTATTTCTGTTATATAATTGTTACTTAAATCCAAAATTTCTATTGTTGAATGTGTTGCGTTACCTGTATTTTGACAATAATATTGGACATTGTTCATCGTTAGGTTATCAGAATTAATGTAGTTCACAGACAGGTTGACGTTATATATAACATGCTTGAGCATTACAAGCGCATATGGCATATTCCTAAGTAAATTATCTGACATATCGAAGTAAAAGATGTAATCAATTTCTTTAAATATCGTTGGTACAATATATGTAAGGTAATTTGAAGTAACACTGAATTTGTTGAATCTTCCAGTCATCCTTAAATCGTCCATTAACATAATTCTATTTTGTGATAGATCCACGACAGTATCATAAAAACCTGTAATTCTAATCTTTGGAATATATTCAATAAAATTTGATGATATATTTAACAAACTGAGTGCGCCGTTCAAGCGGTAGAGACCAGACGGAAATTCTTTAAGAACATTGTCTTGCAGCTGAATCTTTACTAAAGCTAAATTGTTCATTGGTAATGATATACGATGCAATGTGTTCCTTGAGAGATCGATTGTATTAAGTTGTTTAAGGTATCTTAGCATATCTTCATCTTCTCCATCTATCTGATTACTAGCCAATCGGAGATTGTTTAGATTCAATTCACTGCCACTTAAGGTATTACTATTGAGTTCTGATATATAGTTTTCTGAAAGACTGAGCGTGTACACTTTAAATTTATCAAAGAAAAATTCATCAGGTATATCAGAAATGTAATTTTGGTCTAGAATGATTTCACTCAGTTGTGTATAGTTTTGGAGAGCAATTAAAGAACTAGAGGATAGGCTGTTATTTCTAGCTGAGATTTGAGCCAAGGTTTCGCATATTTGAGAATCAGTTAGGCCTGTCAAATCACTCAATTCGTTTGAATCAACGTTAAGCGAAAGTATATTCTTCAAAACTCGTAAATTCTATTCAAAACAATAACGTTAAGTTAGTCGCAACAATTGTAGCAAGAATGTAATTGTAGAGTGCTCTTGCTATGAAATCATTGAGAATAATAGTCGCGTAGGGAATTCAATTGAGGAGGTGGAAATGTCCATGTATAAGGGTTAATAATGTTTTTCATAATGAAGTTCTGTGGAATCTTGGATCGATCAGGCAGTAGTATAGTGATATTGAATCATTTCGCTCTTTCTCATATGGAGGTAGCCTACATATTGCCCGTAAAGAGTCAACAAATCCTGTTGGCCTTTCTAAAATTCTTTAAGGAAATTTAAAATGAAAGTGAACACAGTTTCCCTTTATGATCTAAAAATGTATTCTTCTCAAATTTAAGCGAAATCTGAAATTAAACTTAAAGTATAGCTTAGGCATAACTGTTTAGAGAGCCTCTTTTATAACTATATGCCTAAAGGTTAGATAATCAGCTACATGGAGTGTTCTCTACATATATTTACATCTAATCAACTTCTGCATGACTCATAATAACATAAATTGAAACTTTAAGAAGTAAATCTATGTACATGCATGTTGCTTGAATTTAATAAATCTAGATCATCCTAATTTTCTAATATCGCTCTCCTTCCTCTCATTCTTTCAGGATCGAAGCTTGATATAAAAATTAATGACTGTTGGAATTTCATTTTAATATTGCCAAAGCTAAATAAATATAATAATATATGGAGCCCAAGAAGGTACATTATCATGCATAAAAAATACAGTAAGTAGAGGTTTCATATTAAATTTCTTACACAAAATATCAATAAATTACCTAATGATAAAAAATATTTGTCAGTCTGGAAACAATACCTTGAGTGACTCGTTCGTCAGTCGGTTAGCGGCGCTGTACAAGCCAATCAAGCTGTTCTGAAGAGCTTCAAATACTTGCAGAGCTGGTGCAAGCATAGTTAAAAAGTTTCCACTGAGATATAAAATATGTAATCCTTTAATAGCAGCCAATGGAAGCAGGTCATCGTCTTCTAAAATGTTGTTACTTAAATCCAAATTATGCAGATTTGTCGATCCAAAAAATGTCGAATAGTCAATATAACTGATTTGATTATAACTCAAGTTAAGCTTGTTCAGATTTGGAAGACCCATTAACGCCTGCGTAGGCAGATTTTCAATACAGTTGTGGTCAAGATCAAGAATTGCAAGAGAACTGATATTATGCAATGCTACAAATACTGATTCATTTAATTTGTTCCCAGAAAGATATAGTACCTCCAGATTTATTACAGTACTGCTGGCCACTGGGATGTAGGTCAATCGATTCATCGATAGATCTACATTCACGAACGATATCATTCGAGTAAATACATCAGTTGCTATCTCTTCTAGGTCGTTATTGTTTATCAACAAATTCAGCTGCGAATTAATAAGTCCGTCCAGCATTTCGCTTCGAATATTCGTCAGCTTGTTATTTGACAAAACCAATCTTCCTAAATAACTTGTTGCAGTCGTTTGAAACAATCTGTCAGGCAAACTAACAAGATTGTTATTGGCTAAGTTGATTCCCCAGATCCTGCAACAATGCAAAAATCGATGTATATATATATATATATATATATATATATATATATATATATATATATATATATATATATATATATATATATATATATATATATATATATATATATATATAGATATACGGGGTTGTTCAATAAGTAATGAAAAAACAGGCAAAACATTAAATATGATTAGAAATTGTTAAATAGTTTTCAATATAATCTCCTCGAAGCTCAACAAATTTTCCCAGCGATGTTCTAGTGCTTTTACACCGTCCGGGAAGAATTATTCATGAAGCCCCTTTACCTAGTCATCGATAGCATAAATTCCATTTCGTCACTGTCAAATTTCTGTCCACGAATTGATCCCTTTACAAATCGGAAGTGCTCGAACCCTTTAAATGCAAATATTTAATAAGGCCAGGGTTTTCGTTTTTATCCATTGTTAACAATTATAGTTGAACAAACGTCTTTAGATCGGTCGCTTAGCAACCACAGCGGCTTCATCCACGTGACTATTCTTTAAAAATGTCTCTTAAGAAGTAAGCTAGTCAGCAGAAACATTTATTTAGTGGAGGAAAACTAGGATTATACCTCATGCTTTTCTCACTACTAATTGATCAACCCTCGTAATAGATAAAGTGTAAAGGTATACCTATCGGTCAATTCAAATGCATTTTTGTCAATTAAGTTCAGTCCGTTGTTATTCAGAAGCAACCAATCAATATTCAAAGAATTCACTAATTCAGAAGTTAGCATTTCTATCTTGTTGTTTTTCAATATAACCTGTAATTCTGAACCGCAGTTTATCGATGCTATAACCTGCAACCCGAGCACACAATCAAATTAGACGACTCAATTTTGGCTGATACTGGAGTTAGTTGCATTCGTGATGTGATGGCTGAAGAAATTATTTTCATATAACGGAAATTTTCCGTTAAACTCTTCCAAAGCACCCCGGCACCTATACCGTAAGAACTCAATATTGTGGAATGTTAAATAAATTTTCACGGATACCAAAAGATTTTATATGATCCGAATACGTGTCATTTTCTCTGAATATCCAAATACATTTCAATTATTCTATATAACAGAGGCTATATACAATCAGAACACCAGGGACTTAGATATAGTGAAATAACGTTATATGCCGATAAAAAGCCAGCTTTAAATTCTTGTGTGAGGGCTGCTGTAAAATAGACCACCCTAAGGATACAGAAGATGATATTAGAGACGACCAAAATAAATTTATTTGAAATACATCAGGATGGAGAATACAAAAATAAACCACAGCTTCCCTAACTAGTAAACCTGACGCTTGCAACCGACTATATGCCTTTGTGGGTTTGTAAACCGTTGATGGATGGAGCGCAATCGGAACAAAAAAAAACAGACTAGACGTAGAGTGCTGTATGTCTAAAGCTTTACCGTTTAAACATAGTGTATATATATATATATATATATATATATATATATACAGTGTATATATATATATATAGAGAGAGAGAGAGAGAGAGAAAGTGTGTGTATGAGAGAGAGAGAGAGAGCGAGAGCGAGAGAGAGAGAGTGAGCACGAGGAGTCGAACCTTGGCTTCAATGTGTGTTATCCGATTTCCACTTAAGTCCAACCAAAGCAAATCCTGTATGTTGCAAAATGCACCGACCTCAATAGATTCTATTCTGTTGTTCGATAAATTAATGTAGCCACTACTAGACGTCAGATTTACAAATGTTCCCCTTGTCAACGTTCTTATTACGTTTCCAACCAGATAAATATAACTTAGCATTTGCTTATTGACCAGCAATCCGGCAGGAAGATTCTCAACTTTATTTCCTGCCATGCTCAATGCCGCAATATTTGGAAAAGCAGAGAATGCCTTCGGGTGTACAAATGTAATGACGTTGTAGTCCAGATTTAGGTTTGATAATAGCGGTAGTATCAATGCATTGGTCTCCAGAGTACTTATTCTATTATACGATAAAACCAGATTTCTGAGGGATAAAAGACCCTGAAAGGCATTGCTGTTTATAGTTATTAAAACATTATGATGAAGCTTTATCTCCACGAGACTTGTTAGACCGTCAAAGAAACCATCCGGTATTTCTGTAATCTTGTTGGAGGACAAATCTATTGATAGGATCGGGCCGCCCTTTAAATCCGTCAAAAGGTCCGCTGGCAGTAGATCGATGTAGTTGTCCTATCGATATAATAGTTGGTTAGTTAGATGGATTTATTGGAATGACTGATGGCTTAATTGGTATATTGGCCTATGTAAAAATATATATATACATATATACATGTATATATACTGTATATATATATATATAATATATATATATATACAATTATATTATATATTATAGGCCTATGGATGGAGAGAGAGAGAGATAGATAGATAGATAGACAGATAGACAGATAGATAGACATATGGATGGACAGACAGAGAGACAGATAGATAGATAGCCTGATAGAAAGATAGATTGACAGACAATAATTGAGACGTTATCTTCAATAACTCTCAGAATAGAATTGTGCCTATGCCAAGATTTAGTTATAAACGCCTTCAACCATTTATCCTTATCATTTCTATAAATAGCAAATCAATTAATGAGTCAACAATTACAATTAATTACCGGAACATATAGAGTCATTCAATATTTGGGAGAAGTCACATACTTACCGAGTTTCGAAAATCTGCTAGATGTGGCAACAATTTTCAGAATTAAATCTATCAAAAGGAGAAGATTAATGTTATATTAACCTTCTTGAAGTTTCGTAATTCTTATTCAACCAAGCCTATTATAAAGACACTCACTTTTTCAGATTCCTTTTTTTAATATCTGCATCCCTAGCTTCGCTCTTGTTCTACAATTTCCACTTTCTAAAGTTGGTAGAAAACTCATCTTATTCCATTATAGATTTAAATCATCGTACCTGACATTTTTTGGTCATGCACTATTTAGGATCATTATTCTCTCTTTACCTCCGACTAGATTGATTGATTGATAGATTTATTTATTTATTGATCAATTGATTTATTGTTTTATTGATTGATTTATTTATGAAGATTGATTGATTGAATGAATGATTGAATAAATTAATAGATTTGTTGATTGATGGATTGATGGACCGAATATCCGTTAAGAAGTAACTAAATTTAGCTCTTTCCATATAAATGACTTGAGGAAGCCCATTTGTCATTCCTCAAAGTAACGTTATATGATCCATTTTCTACTAGGCTGTATTGACTTCTATTTAATGTTTCTCTCATTTTACTACTTGCTATTAGAGGTTAGGATCTAGACATATAATCGACTATTTTGATTATTTTGATTATATGCAAGTACATGTAGCTTATAGCTTTTAATTATATACTCTACTACATATAAAAGCTGTCATATATGTTCAAAATATGAGCACTTACCGATAGCATTATACTTTCTAATAATTTACAAACAGTAAATATTTTTTTCTCAACCACTGCTATTCCATTTTCAGAAATATCCAGTATCTTTAAGTTAGTGAGATTCTGAAATAAACTTGGTGGAAGAACACTGATCTCATTCTGTTGAATCTCCAGATTTTGAAGATTCCTCAAGTCAGAGAATATTTCTGTATCGATTCTTAATATCCGGTTTTCATTTAATTTAAGATATTTCAAATTATGGAGTCCAGAAAAAATTCGTTGACTCAAGGAGGTAAATAGATTACTGTTAAGTTGTAGATCTTCTAGGAGAGGGATGTGGCTAAAGAGGCACTGTGGCAGTATATTTAGCTCATTATGGCTTAAATCTAAAAATTGTAAAAGTTGGGTATCCATTAGCAGTAGAGCTGGTAGAGTTTTCAGATTATTTCCTTCTAGAGTCAAGTATTTCAACGACGACATGCCCTTAAATACTTCTGCAGGAAGATGTGTGATTAAGTTGTACTGAAGATTAAGATCTTCAATATCAGAAGCCACTCCTAAAAAACCGTCCTCAGAGACTGAGCGAATCAGAAGCAAGCCCAAGTAGAGACTTCTTACTTTGAGACTGGAGAATGCGTTAGCCTATATAACACGAGCAGCATCAATCAATCTATTTATTTGATTTGACGGATTCCAGAATCTGACACTACCGTGAAACTTAAAGATAGTTTTACAATTTGACTTTTCTATTTCGCAACTATTATTATAGTTGCGTTCTGTTAAAGCAACCATAGCAACAATAATAATAATAATAATAATAATAAGGGTAAGTGTGTTAGCTGGGACGTCACTGTTACGGACACTTTCTCAGTAAGCAATCTCGGCCTTTCTTGCGCTGCTGCTGGTGCTGCAGCAGAGGCCGCGGCTAATAAGAAAACTCTGAAGTATGCCGAAATCTCTGGCAACTATATCTTCATGCCTATTGCCTTTGAGACCCTGGGGCCCATCAACTCTCTCGCATCAGACTTTATTGACGAAATAGGCAGGAGGACCAGCGCCATTACTGGTGATAAGCGCGAAAAATCAACTGCGACTGTCTATTGCTCTCCAGCGATTCAATGCAGTCTGCTTCAGTGGCACTCTGGCTAATGCGGCTTCCCGGAGTGCAGAGGAATTATTTAAATCGCTTTTTTTAAACTTTTAATTAAATAAAGTCTCCTTATCTTATTTTTTTAGCTCAGACCCTTTAAAGCCCATGGAATTTTAAAAAAAATTATAATAATAATAATAATACTTATTATTATTATCATTACTATTATTATTATTATTATTATTATTATTTTAACGATTTAACGTTCATTTTAGGTTCTATTCAACGTTCATGTTAGGAGGTTCCTGTCATCCGAAGATGTCAGGAACCTCCCCACAGCACATATAACTACGATCTATTCAAAAAGACCAACCTGCAATGAATTGTGCTGAGGAGATAAAAGGTCCTAAATTGAAATTCGATCTTGTGATCACAAAATGGTCATGATATACAGAATACATGTATGTCTGTGGTGGAATGAGATATGTCTTAAGCCTACCTACCCAAGAAAGTTGAAAGAAACTAATATGAGCGAAGATTATCAGGTGACGACTTTCAGATCGTGGGTGCTGCATAATAGAATTAACGTCTTCCCAGTTATGTGAGAATATTGGGAAGAGAGAGAAAATTGGCGTCGGTGCAACGAAATACATTTGAGAGACGATAGGGAAGAAAAGATCAGATAAGTATGAAGGCTTGCCAATTTGCTAAGAAGTTTGCTTGAAGGTTTGCAGAAATTTGACAGATAAGCGGATAAAACCAACCAACTAAGGAACCACTTAAGACCGCTAAGTAGAGAAAGAGAGCCAGATTGAAGTCTAGAGGATATACAAACAACACGTGCGAGATCATTTTGGACGTGCTACAAACGGTTGAGAGAAGGAGGAACCCATATAGTAATGAACTACAGCATGCTAGCTTTGACATAATTGAAGAAATTGAAGAGCCACATGTGATCTCATTTATAATAAGGGGTGGACGTATTTGCCTAATCTAAATAATTTCTGAAACAATGAGGTACGACAAACAAGAGAAATGGAATTACAATCAGGGTTTTCGTCAAATATGACTCCAAGGTTATTGGCGGATCGAGATGAAAGAAAAATATTTTGAATATGAACAGAGTTATATGTAATCTTATTTCTTTTTCAGAGTGGTGACTTTAATTTTTGCACATTAAAAATTACTCAGTTTTAGACGGATTTACAGTTAGACGATTAGCACGAAACTTACAATACACCTGGTCTAGAATGGATGAGAGAAGAATTAGTTTGTGGTCGCGGAATCATGGTTAGAAAAGGAAATATATAATTGAATAGAGTAATGATCAATAATTTCAAAATAAAAGAAGTCGCAACTTATTAAATAGAAGAACTAGTAATTAAGTTAGTAGGTCAGATTGTAAGTCAGACAATCTGTTAGGCTGATATTTGTCTCTGAGTGACTCAAGAGACGAATATAAGATCGCCTAGAGAGCAAGCCCTTTATTTAAAGTATTACCATTATCAGTATTATTATCATGATTAGCACAGTACATCACTAGATCAATCTGATTGTAGAACGGATAATAATTATTGCGACTTTCGAATTTTTAGAAACATACTTTAATGCAAATCCTTGTATGGAATATCGATTGAGGAATGGAATAGAATAGAAATATTAAAGCAGTCAAGATGTTAAATTGAAAAACAACTGTGGAAATACACACTGATGTAGATTTTGTTAGAATTGCATCCTCTATCAAAACCTTTGTAGGGGGCCCATATTTGTTGCAATAATACTACTTCTGATCGCTAGGCATATTTATAGGTTGGTGACAAAGAACGGGTCGTATGCAAATGAAGTTTAGAATATGGAATGAGGATTTTATATACAGTTGTTTATGGATTTTGAAAAGGCCTTTAACAGTATTGAATGGATAACGATTCTGCATATATTGAGAAGCGGAACTCACTAGAGAGACAGAAAGTTAATTCTAAACGTGTACATTAATAAAGAAATCTGTAATCTCAAAATGTAACAAGAATACTGGATGGAGAGGCCATGGGAGACATTGAAGAGGGAATTCAAATTAAGATATAAACTGTTACCAGATGTTAAATTTTCAGACGATCAAATAATGGTAGTAGGAAGTGAAATGAACTTCAAAAGTTAACGAATAGTCTGAATGATACGGCTTTGAAATATGGCAAGAATATTAATATCAAGAGACAACAGTGACGAGAGTGTCCCACTGTCTGAGGAAAGATATTACGATAAAGTTTAGATCTTGACACAAGTAAGAATTTCCGAATGTCTATGTCACACCAAAAACAGATTAATATGGTAAATGCGAGAGAAAAATTTGTAGTACGATTGGACAAGCAAACTTCAGTAGCAGGAAAGAATCGCAATCAAAAGGTCTTAAGAAATCTACAGAGATTAAGATAGTGAAAACCTTGGATTGGACCATTATGTGTGAAGCATAGACATTAAGGACGGAAGATTCCGAAAACTAAAAGCTTTAGAAATCTTGGTATGGAGAAGAATGGAAAAGATTACCATGAGCCTATGACGCAAAGTTTTGTAAATGAAGATGACTTGAAGAGACTGGCTACAGAGAGACAGTTGATAAAGGCCACAAGAAATTGGAAGAAAAGTTTGATAGGACACACTCTAATTAAGAAGATTGTTTACTGAAGGAGATCATAGATGATATAATGGAAGGAAAAGAAGCAGAGGCAGGCCG
>CAJHZI010000424.1:825000-942500 GCA_905160935.1 Enchytraeus crypticus | reverse complement strand
TAAGACAAATGTAGTTTATGAACGGTTTATTCTTCTGTGTCCCAAGCACAACACAACTAAGACTCATTAATAGAAAAATAATCTTTGACATATTTGCAAGGTCTAAACAATATAGCTGTATGTTCATGATTTATGTTTTTAAATTTATGCTAGGCCTATCATTATTAAATAGAGCAAAAATATTAGCCTATATTATGATTAAAGTATTTGTTTGTATTTGTGATAATTATCTTCCATTGCTTTCACTATCAAACTTACAGTTCTCTGCAGAAGATTTTAAAGTTAGAGTAAAATTAGTCAAACCACAAATTAAAAATCTAAGATGTACATAGGCTATGCATGTATTGTATGCTAAATGTCTGATGATAAGTAGCAATATTTGAAGATGACTATTCATACAAATTAAGGAAATAAGTTTCATGGTATAGATATTTTGGATAAACAGGATTGTTTTCTCAGGGAATGAGGCCCCTGTCCAGTTAATATTAGTCGAAGCTGAGGAAGGCCCACCTCGCCATAGGGGGCCCACGTCGTCATTAGCAGAATCCCCCAAGAATAATGGTATAACAAAAGGAATGTTATAGATAATATAAAGATCCACTGGTATGTGGACATGAAGAGGAAAACGGAAAATAGAGATGAGTGGATGCATTATAAACCATGGACCTGTCAGTAGGCAGTACACTTAGAGGGAGCGGGATTGATATTTAATTTATTTAAATTTTCAATTGCTAATATTTAGAAAAACCAATTCTCAATTAGTTTGACTGTCATTCGATTCGCCTCTGTGTCACAACAACCAAAGATGGTCACAACTAATATAGGGTCACAACTAATATAGCAGCACAACTAAATAAAGGTTTGACAGCAGCACTGGCAGGAAGGGGGAGGGCTGCTAAACATGAACACGAACGTCTCAATTTAATAATCGAAAAGGAAGCGAGTTCAATGTTCCTGGCGAAACCCTGTATGTGAATAGAAAGACAGACACGGAGCGCTTCGATGTCATGAGTGTAATAAAGAGAGAGAGAGAGAGAGAGAGAGAGAGAGAGAGAGTGAGAGAGAGAGAGATGCCTATTAGGATTGTTTCACGAATACATAATTGGAAGATTTTCTTTTTTTAAAGTTTATTATAAAATTAATATTTATTTAATTCTTATTCTACACGTATTAAAAAATGCTGAGATCTTAATTTGCAAACTGTTTAAATTTAACTATAAACCTTTACTCCGCCTAACAATCTCGGAAAATGGTAGTCATCCATAAAACAGTGATAAAACTATCTAAAATACAATAGTAGACGCTAAATCTTCAGAACAATTACAAATTTTAATATAGCGCTAAATCTCAATGCCAAATTTACTAGATCCTTAACTAGACAACAAAGGCCACTAAAGTGTGGCGTACACTGTAGATCATAGGCTTTGATTTACGTCACACATCTGATTTAGGGCAGTTACTGGCGCTAGCTAGTGTACAGATATGATATCGATGAATCTGTATTACTTTCTTATTCTCTTTGTATTAAAAATTGTATTACTTAGTATTAAATTTGGCCATAGATATTCACACAGTTTAAAAAAATTAAGTAACGCGACTTTTTCACTTAAGCGGTTACAAGTAAAAGAAAAAAGTACTACAAAAAATACTTCGCTATAAGTACAAAGTACCCGAGCAAATACGGTACTTCGTTACAAGTAAAAGTATAGCCTGAGTAGGCCTACTTTTTACTTGTAACGAAGTATTTTTATTTCGTTACTTCACAACACGGTAAATAATAGGAAAGAACCTGTAACAAAAAGTCTGAAGAAAGACACAAAGATAAAGATAGCGAAAACTTAGATTTGGACCACGCTATTGAATAGATGTGTAACATGGACCTTAAGGGAGGAAGATATTTAGAATTTGGAGGCATTGGAACTGTGGATGTGGAGAAGAGTGGAGAGGATTAGATGGACTCAAAAGGTTACAAATGAGAAAGTTCTGGAGAGAGTTGGTACAGATAGACAGTTGATAAATGTATTAAGATATAGGAGGAACAGTTTAATAAGACACATTCTAAAGGGGGAAGGTCTATTACAAGAGTTCATAGAAGGTACAATTGAATGAAATTGAGGCAGGTGCAGGCCGAGATTGATTTATTTATTTAGATCACCAAAATGGGTCATTCAACCCTGCACAGTTCACAAGCAATGCAAACAAACACGTAAATGCAATAAGTGAGCACAATTTAAATGTGAACCATGGTAAACTTAAAACGAATATATGTAGAAATTAAAGAATTGAAATAAAGAAATTCAAAATAAAGAAAATTAATGATAATAGGTAGGCATAATTATACATTTAAGATCAGTATCATTAATAACTATTTAATAAGTACTGACGAAGATTAATATTGAAACAGTTAACGGAACGAGATGATCGTAAATTAGGAGGAAGGGATGGCCAGTATCTAGGGCCTTGTACAGCAATATACTTTTTCCGACAGAGGGTTCTAAACGATGGTATAGTAAATTCCGAAACTTGTCGAAATTTATAAACAGAATTTACAACATTATTTAATAGCAACGAATAGTTGTAACATGAAGGCATATCATTATGAATAAGTTTATACAGAAATACGCAACAGCAATGTTTATGAATATCACTTAACTTTAAAATGTTAAGTTCTTTAAATATATTGTTCGTATATATAATTTTTAAGTGATCTACTCTATTAATCAATAAATATAGGCCTAACATCGATATCACTGGATTATTTAAGTACTCTTAGCTGGCTGACACGTGCTGCAGCAGCTGATCAAGATCACGAAATCTTTCTACAAGTATTAACGGATTAATGGATTAGTAGTATTATTGACGTTCTAACTTCTGAAAAGCGTCTGTAGTTCTAACTTCTGAATAGCGTCTGTATTCAGTAATTTGATTTTCATTAACTCATATTCGTTGGATATTCGTTCAGCCTCGTGCTTATCGCACCGTTTTTGGACCCTAAACCCTGCTCATCGGATTGATTTGGTACCACAGTGCTCAATGTTGTCACTGAAGACAGTAGCACTCTAATTCTGTTGTTGTTGTTGCTGCTGCTGCTGCAGCAGCTGATCAAGCTATGGCTTCTGCTTGCCGGCCATTCTCTGCAGCAGCTAAGGCTATGAGGCCTATTGTTTACAGTCACGCTCGACTTCTCTATACATCGCTCTACTAGCGTCAGCAGCTGCATCAGTAGCTATGCACTTCAAAGTATCTCGTCTCTGGGCCTGCTGCACTACAGAGGCTGTCGTAGTGGAGTGAATAAAAAGCGGCCTATTCAAGCCATCTCTACTCGTGGCAGTCACTCATCCTTTCTCCAATCTGCTGGGCTTCCTAAGCCTTCAGATACCTGTGTACAGACAACGGACGATCCTTCAAATTCTGCCGACGAACATCACGAAATTCAACAGGTTGCTTTAGGACAGTAAATTTAGAGTCAACAGCAAATAATGACAGAAATACTGATCGTTGTTTCAAAGTTATAACTACTAAAAGAGATGTCTAATTTTTTTACTTCAATGCTAGAAGTATCTTAAATAAAATTAGGGAAGTGGAAATATTGATTAGAGAGGAAAACGTTGAAGTTTTGGCCATTACTGAAACTTGGTTAACTGATAAAATTAGTGATAATGAAATACATTTTAATGGTTATTGTTTATTTAGAAATTACAGGAAGGACTCAGTAAAAAAGCGTGGGGGTGGTGTCTTAATTTATGTAAAAAATGAGTTAAATCCTAGTGTAGCATATGAACTTTGTAACTTTGATTTTCAAGAAAGTATATGGTGTAATATCAAATGTAAAAATAGTCATATAATTATAGGAGTTGTTTATAGGTCACCAGATAGCAATAAGGCAAATGACGAAGCCATGTTTAGTCTATTAGGTAGGTTATTAGATAAAAGGGTTATAGTAGTGGGTGACTAATTTCCCTTAATTAGATTGCGGAGATAATTCTATAATTGATGCACCTCATCCGTTTGTTGAATGCTTAATTAATAATTTTTTAGATCAATACTGTAATGAACCTACCAGAGGAAAAAATTATTTAGATCTAGTGTTAAGCTCAGAAGACATTCTTCAGGATGTTATCGTAGGAGAACCTTTTGAAACTAGTGACCATCAGATGATCAGGTTTTATATCAAAAGCAGTTGGGACAAGAAAGAAGTTAAGAAATATGATTACTTTAAAGCAAACTATGAAGAAATTAGAACGCATGCAAAAAGTAGTCAATTGTTTCTTTTGTCAAGTGAAGACAATGCAGATAGATACTGGAGCAAAATAAGTAGAAGTCTAAAAATGATTAGAAATGATTTTATCAAATTGAAGAGTAAAAATAAAGATAGATGCAAATGGATAACGAAAAAAGCAAGAAGCAAAAAAAAGCTAAAAAAGCGGCATGGATTTTATATAAAAACAGTGATGTTAAGGATGACACTTTATACAGAGATTATAAGGAAAAGCGCAATAAATCAGTGGCTGAAAATAGAAAAGCTAAAATAAATTTTGAAAAAAAATAGTTCATAATATAAAGAACGATGCAAAAAGTTTTTTTGCTTATGCTAATGCAAACAAAAAAACTAAAACTAAAATTGGCCCTTTAAGAGATACTACTGGAAACAATATAGAAAATTATAAATGTGCTGCAGATCATTTAAATAAGTACTTTAGTACAGTTTTCGCAGAGGAAAATGTGACAAATATGCCAGTGCCAAGCAAAGTTTTTCAGGGCAGTAGTGATGAATCATTACATGATATTGACGTAAACGATGCTATGATGATGCAAAAATTGAAATCACTAAATGTAAACAAGAGTCCAGGTCCAGATGAGATACATGCAAAAATGCTGGTGGAGCTTAGTGAAGAGTTGGCTCCAAGCCTTGTAATGCTATTTAACTCTAGTCTAAAGACAGCGTTTGTCCCTCAAGATTTCAGGGAGGCTATAATTGTACCAATACATAAGAAAGGTGCAAAGGAAAAGCAGAAAACTATAGACCTATCAGTCTTACAAGTATTATTGGGAAAGTTTTCGAGAGCCTCATTAAGGATAAAATTACTAGTTTTCTAGAAGTAAATAAGCTAATAAGAAATAGTCAACATGGCTTTACTAGTGGTCTTTCCTGTCTCACTAATTTATTAGACTTCTTTGAGGCAGTATCTAAAGAACTAAACAAAGGAAATTGTGTGGATGTTCTGTATTTAGATTTCGCAAAGGCTTTCGGCAAGGTTCCGCATAAGAGATTAATTAAAAAGTTAAAGGCGCATGGTATAACAGGTAATATACTAAGATGGATAGAGAGTCAGTTGACAAATAGAAGACAAAGAGTGTGCATTGAGAATGAGTTTTCTGAATGGGCTGATGTTAAAAGTGGTGTGCCGCAGGGATCTGTGCTGGGCCCTCTATTATTTATAATATATATAAATGATATAGATGAAGAAATTCTAAATTTAATATATTTGCGGACGATTCAAAAATTGCAAAAAGTGTTAACAATGCTCATGATGTTAGAATATTAGAAAATGATGTAGTAAAAACACAAAATTGGTCTAATATCTGGCTGATGGAATTCAATATTGATAAATGTAAGGTAATGCATTTGGGTAAAAATAGTTTAAAGACTAATTACGTTCTAAACCACACAATACTAAAGTCGACCAATAGTGAAAAAGATCTAGGTGTATTGGTAGATAAGTCATTAAAGTTTAGAGAACAAGTTAATAAAGTACCTAACAGTGCGAATTCTGTTCTAGGTTTGATTAAAAGAACTATGACCAGCAAAAGAAAAGATATAATAGTAAAATTATATAAATCATTGATTAGGCCTAAATTGGAGTATTGTGTCCAAGCTTGGTGTCCTTATCTAAAAACAGATATAGATAAATTAGAGAAAGTACAGGCTAGAGCGACAAAACTGATTAAGGAGTGCAAGAATTTTAGTTATGAGAACCGACTAAAATATACAGGATTAGTAACTCTGAAAGAGAGAAGAGCTAGGGGAGATCTGTTAGAAGTGTTCAAAATTCTAAAGGGATTTAGTAAGGTAGATTACAACACTTGGTTTAATTTAACTAACAGCTGCACAACTAGAGGTCATAAATACAAACTTGTTAAACCTAAAAGTAGATTAGATATACGTAAAAACTTTTTTAGTCAGAGAATTAGTAATAGCTGGAATGAGCTTCCAGAGGAAGTTGTAGAAGCAAAATCCATAAATCAATTTAAAAATTTGTACGATAAATATAAGAAGTTGGTGTAATATTGCCCAATGTGTAAAATTACTTGTTAGATAGTAGACCCTAGTTAGGTATTTTAGGTTGTACAGATACGTGTCAATCGGCTAGGTCTAAAACAGAAAATAAAGCTATTTTTCATTCAAATAGCTGTTTACCTTGCTTTTCTGTAAATACTGTTTAATGTCATATCTAGCCTAAATATGTATGTATATTGTGTTATATTGTGTTAGTTAAGTACGTGTATAGAGGACTTTATGCCTTCTGTTAGTTAATTGTGTAGATCTAGTTTTTTAGTTTTTATTGTGTTTTAATGAGTCTTAAGCAAGCAATAATTTGCTTTCTGACCCAGAAACTGTTATGTTATGTTATGTTATGTGTGACTACGAAACTCTGCATGTTGAATTATTCTAATTGCTCGTTTTTGGAGTACTATCACTTCGTTGAGCAAGGTTTTAGAAGCGTTCCCCCAAACAATATTACAATAAATTAGATGCGGATATAATAGACTGTAGTATAAATTTAACATACAATGTTTAGGTAACTTAGTTTTAACCCGATGGAGTAATCCAATGGATTTGGCTAATTTTTGTGCAGTATAAGAAATATGATATTGCCATGATAATTTTTCATCCAGAATCACTCCCAAAAATTTAGTCTTATCTATGCTAGAAATGTTGATATCATCTATGTATATATGAAAATTTTCAGAATTATTGCTATATTTGTATTTATACCCAAATAGCATGCAATTGTTTTTTTGTATATTTAGGGATAATCTACTCGCTTTAAACCAGTCAGAGAGTGTTAGGAGTTCAGTATTAGTTGAATTCATTAGTTTCAAAATATCTCGGTTTGTGCAGCTAATATTTGTATCACCTGCAAATAATATGAAGGTAAGAATTTTGCTAATCTCGGATATGTCATTGACATAAATCAGAAACAACAAAGGTCCCCATATTGAACCTTGTGGGACACCGCATTGAATAGTTCTAGAATTTGATTCTGAATTATTATATACCACATACTGCTGTCTATTGGTTAAGTAACTTTATAGAAGTGTATTAAATACTCCCCTAAAACCATACATTTATAGTTTTTTAAGTAATATTTCATGGTTTAAGGTGTCAAAAGCTTTTGAGAGATCTATGAAAATACCCAAAAAAATTCTTCATTGTCAATAGCTTTAGACACCCTATCATGCATGTTTAATAGGGCCATATATGTAGAGTGCTTTTTCTTAAATCCATATTGGGCTGAAGTAATGATTTTGTGATGGTCAATAAAGGCGAGCATTCTATTGGCAATAATTTTCTCAAATATTTCACAGAAGCAAGTTAAAAGACTGATTGGTCTATAATTTGAAATTTCGTTACTAGGACCTGACTTATGAATCGGACATACTTTGGCAATTTTCATTTTATTCGGAAATGTAGCATTCATAATACATAAATTTAGTACAATTGCTAAAGGTTTGGCTAAGTAATAGATTATATTTTTAGAAGAATGGACGATACCTCATCGAAACCTGCACTCGATGTATTTTTTATAGATTGGACTATGTTAATGATTTCATATTGATCGGTTAGATAGAGAGCACATGTGTTGAAGATTTTACTTTTGTCTGAAATGAAATCAACAAAAGACTTTTTTGATTTAGGGATTTTATCAGCTAGATTAGGTATGTTAGATGATTTAAAGACCCACTCATATGTGGAAATGAAGAGGAAAGCGGAAGACAGAGAAGAGTGGAGGCGTTATGTACCATGGACCTGCCAGTAGGCAGTGTACTAAGAGATGGAGATGTAAGAGCGTTAATGGTTAAAGGTTGAGCGGGGAATGCGAGGGAACTATAGATCACTACGTATCAGTGTTGTCAAGTAACGAAGTAAAAATACTTCGTTACAAGTAAAAAGTACTCAAGCGATATTTTTACTTGTAACGATCTAATTACCTAATATGTCTGGGTACTTTTTAACTTGTAACGAAGTAATTTTTGTAGTACCTTTTACTTTTACTTTAGCCGCGGAGGTTAAAAGATCGCGTTACTTTTTGAAAACTGGATGAATATCTATCGCCAAATTTGTTACTAGTTAATAAAATTTGTAATACTAGAAGCATAACAATTAAACTACTACAAATTCACCGATATAATAGTTTATATCGGTGAATTATATATATATATAATATATATATATATATATATGTGTGTGTGTGTGTGTGTGTGTGTGTGTGTGTGTGTGTGTGTGTGTGTGTGTGTGTATATATCTATATTATCGATATAATAGCTGTAGTTTAACTCTCGCCAGTATCATCGCTAAATCAGGTGTGTGACATAAATCAAAGTCTTTGATCTATAGAAAGGCCCTTGATGTCTAGTTAAGGATCTCGTAAATTGGCCTTTGAGCTTTAGCGCAATATAAAATTTGTGATTTTTCAGAGGAAAACGTCGATAGTGTTTTATGTTCAATCATTGATTGTTGATGACCATGAGGGGCGGATTCAGCAATTTTTTAAGGTGGGGGGCAATTTTTCAGAGTGTACACATATTTTGCTTACGCCACGCCTTCTTCGGTGTATGTATCGCAACCAGAAAAATGCTGTGAGGTGGTGGGAAAATTTTCACTACTGCGTTCGTCTCACAGAGTGAGTTTATTTCCGTATCTAACCCCCCCCCCCCCCCCAGTCATACCCGTACTAAAGTGAGAGAAAACCCTACAATACCTAAAATCCTACATTTTCTTGGAAAAAAGCAGATAAATTTTTTCAGGTTCGAAGAAACTCAGCGGATCTGCACGAACTGCAAAAGTGACCTAATTTTGGCGGTAGGGGTGCCCCTCCCAGCTATGGCTGTTTTCACCACTACGCCGAGACAGAGTTCACTTTTTTTACTCAAATCCTTTTCTTCTCTTATACAGTGGTTTATGTGAAAATTAAGTGCTACTGAAACGGTCAACATTTCTCGGGCCCCCGCATCCATATATACAGGCCTCCTACTAAATATATGGGCCCCTAGTGGGGTCCGTATTTGAAGAAATTCGAACAATAGTGGAACTGAGTTCCATCCCTCTCGTACCCTCCCCCCCCCCTCAACCACTGCCCCTACAAACATATTTACACATACATTGTCATAGAAATAATGAAATTATAGTTGTTGTTTTTTCGGCGGGCCTAAGAGGGGGGCGAGCCCCATGCTCCCCCCTGGATCCGCCACTGATGACTATCTTTCTCCGAGATTGTTAGGCTGAGTAATAGGACCTGAAGAATTTTAAAAGTATACGTAGAGAGAGCAAGAGAGAGAGAGAGAGAGAGAGAGAGAAAGAAAGAGAGAGAGAGAGAGAGAGAACTGTGTTTATTAATTTGCATCATGAGTCAACACAAACATAAATAGATCAATCAAGATACAAATAAAAGTTCATCACTTGTCAGTATGAAAGTAATATACTTCATCTAGCTGATCACCTGTACAATTTATAATATAACTGCAATGTGCATTTAACAATGTGACTAAAACAAACGTGAAAATTTAAGAGAAGAGAAATAGAGATTTTATCATAACTTAATGCAATATTAGAAATAGAGATGTGAAAGAGTTAAACCTTTTGCTATTGTTGTCAGAGACTGTATCTTTTCCAATTATGTACAATGCGGTCCTGAATAAATGCAACTGCTTTGAAGGCTAATAACTTTAACAATTTTTATCCTATCGTCTTACTTGATACAGCGTAACTAACATAACTAATTTTAAAGCGTGTAAAATTTTTATATCAAAGTGTTTCTTAGGAAAATCAGAGTACTTCTACTTTTTACTTAACAGTACTACTTTTTTGTACCCATATTTGGTATAGTAGGGGCACTATAGAATGGCAGGGGGCCCAAAAAAATGTTTACCGTTCAACTAGCTCTCAATGTTCACTTTATAACCATAGACCTATATAAGAGTAAAAATTTAAGGGTACGTAGGCCCAAAGACAGATATAAGTACTTGAAAGTAAATGTTTTTAAAACTGTCCCGGGGCAGTGGTGGAACCAGCCTTGGGTAGGAGCGGTCCAAGACCCTCTCGCTACATCCACAATTCACTTTTGCAATTCGTCAGATCCGCTGATGGAATTTCTTCAACTCGAGGTGAAAAAATTAATCATAACACCTATACAAAATTTTTTTAAGTGTAGGATTTTAGGCACTTTAGATTTCCCCCTGACTTTAGAACGGGTTTCATGGGAGTAGGGGGGTGGGGTAAGATAAGGTGATGCAATCACTCTATTAATCCAGAGCAATAGTGAAAAGATTTTGAGCCCCCTCCCCCACAGCATTTTTTGGTGGGTTGCGTCACTTGACCTGGAGAAGGCAGAACGAAAGCAAAAAGTTGTAAATGATCAAAAAACGTTTCGTCCCCCACTTAAAAGATTCCTGGATCCGACACTGATCGTTGATATATATCATTGTTATAGAATCATGAGTTATGAAACCGAGAGTTATGAAAAAGGCTGCATTTTGATAGAGAGAAAAGAAGATAAACGAGCCGAGGAATATAAACGATAAACAAAAATAGTAAACAATATCAGCTGATTTAATGTGGGAAATTTAACTTATAACTTTACTTATTTAAAATTTACTTATTATATTATAACTTATTATAACCTATTATATTATTCAAGTTGTATGTTATCAGTATTGTATAGTAACGAAGTAAAAATACTTTGTTGCAAGTAAAAAGTACTCAATAGATACTTTAAATTGTAACGAAGTACCCAATTTGAATTTGCCTGGGTACTTTTTACTTGTAACGAAGTAATTTTTGTAGTACTTTTTACTTTTACTTTACATCCGTGGAAGTAAAAAAGTCGCGCTACATTTGAAAAACTATGGACATGTCAATCGCCAATTTTTTAAAACATAGCAAAATATCATGGGCCACCTACTTTTTGTTTGGTTTTGGTAGCAGCCGTATGACGTAGATCAAACTTTTTGATATCGGCCTAGGCTTACCCTACATTGGCCTACGTCATTTTAATAATTAAGCTTCAAATGAAATTTATTCTCATGGTATAGATCAGTGGTTGCCAACCTCCTTACCGCAACGACATCATCTATTTTTCCTTTCAGGTGGTGACCCTTGAGTTTTTTTTAGCAGTCTTCTATTCTTAAATTATAATTAATTAAAGAATATTTAGAAGATTTTTATTCTATTTTAATGTCAACAGTCATATAGGGGCTAGACTACTTAATTTAGGCCAGGGACGTCAACTAAGCTAAAAAGAGCTCGACTGTCTGCTGCATGGATGATTTGTTTCGAGAATTTAGCTTTACCTAGATCTCTCTCTTTCTCTCTCTCTCTCTCTCTCTCACTCTCTCAATATATATATATATATATATATATATATATATATATATATATATATATATAGTATATAGGCCTATATATAAAGCCCTAGGCTGTGGAGGCGTTGTGATTTTACTGCCAATTTACTGCCCAAAAATTTATCAGTAGAACCATTAGGGACCCTAATTCTCGGACACTAAAGTGGCAGCAGCCTGCTGGCACTATAAGATGTTTAAAGCAAGCATTAAGTATATCTTGTGGCTAAAGTCAAAGTGATGATGTATGATGTGATTTAGTTACATAATTTGCTAATTGTTGCGAAATTGTGCTTTTTTACTGTTAAAATTAATAGCAGCCAGCTACTACTCTGATTTGATGACACCGAATCAAGATGGTTGCGACTCGCGTTTTGAAAACCCCTGCTGTAGATGATTTACGAGCATAAACTTCAAACCTTAATTTTTGGGATTGGAACTGATTCAATTTTAGCCTAAACATTATGCTGGAGCAGTGATACATGAATGATCAACGGGATTATTTTATTGATTTATGGATTGATTATTTTTAATTCTTGAGAAGCATGTGTGTGTGTATCGAACATTTTTTTAGTTCAGAAACTTTAGACCTAAACTTTAATTTTCATTAGCCCTTATTTTTCAGTTTCGTTCTTAATTAGAATTAAATCAAGTAATTTGAAACTAATTTGAGAACTTTTTAAACGATTCTATCAATGCATAATTTATTTCTTTAAGAAAATATGAGTACTTCTACTTTTTACTCAAAAGTACTTCTTTTTTGTCGAGTACTTTTTACTTATGTAAAATTCCGATTAAGTACGTTTTACTTTTACTTTCACTAACCATTTACTTTTATTTTAAGTACAAGTAAATTTTTTCCCAGTACATTTTTACAACACTGGTTATTGTAGGCTATATTATTATGTAGTGCCATTTGATAGAAACATATCAGTTACCACCTTATATCAATTTAAATAAAATTAGAACCTAATGCATTATAAAATACAATGTAAAACGAAATTTCTGACTGATAGTGTTTAGAAGGATGGGTGTTACTTTTAATGTACATGTTAAAAATTGTAAAAGTCAGCTATTTATTAAATTATATTCAGTAATTTAATCCCCATGTTGTGTCCAGTTTGCTTGAAGAATAGACCAACTGTGTAAGTATGCACGTGTCGTAGAAGGCGACATAAAAACTAGATTCAAACCAACGCCAGAAAGGGCATTCAGTTGGTGAGCACCTAGGCTCCAGAAATTTCTACAAAAACTTCGAATGGATAAACTTTAAAAAAGCGTATTCGTATCCCAACCCTGGTTAAACTGGGATTTAAGGGAGGATGATGATGATTCAGTAATTAAATATAAAATAACTTTTAACTAATAGTAAACATGGACCTTAAGGAAGGAAGATATCCGTAACTAGACGCGTTGGCATTGTGGATATGGAGAAGAAAGGAAAAGATTAGCTGGACCCAAAAGTTACAAATGAAGAAGTTCTAGACAGAATGGGAGCAGATATACAGTTGTTAAGTGCATTAAGAAATTAGGAAGAAGAGCTGGTTATGACACATTCTAAGGGAGGATAGAATTCTAAAAGAGGTAATAGAAGCTAGAATTCAAGTAAAAGAAGCAGAATGTGAACTGTGAATTGGAATGTTAGGTGATTTAAAGTCTACTCATATGTTGACAAGAAGAGGAAAATGGAAGGCGGAAAAGAGTGGAGGCTTTATATCCGATGGACCTGCCTGTAGGCAGTGCACTTAGTGAGAGAGTTATTTAAATAACATCACTTTGCGAGTAGATGTTCAATACGACAACTGGCATAGTTACAATGAGATGAAAGGTAATGTTTTGCTGAAGTAAATTTTTTCTAATACATGTTTTCTGTATACATGTATTATTATTAATATCAAGATTTATAAGATTTGAATTTTGAAGATCACGAGCTGCTGCTTAAATTTACTTGTGATATATATTGCAATTACAAAACTCACAATTTCACAATTATTAAAATAAATTACTAAAATACTTGAATATAGACTGATATAAATCCGCGCTTACCTATATCTGAACTTCCAAACATGATATTAATACAAGTCACACATGTATGTCGATTAATGACTGAGGATTTTTGAAATTTTTAAATAGATTTGTCTCTACTAATTTACCCGAGTAGTTTCAAGAAAAATTAACTGAGTTGATTCAGGAAAATTGAGAATTGAAACAAATGATAACTGCATGTCATAAGAGGCGACTGATGCGGATATGACAGTGAAGAGACTTGTAGCCACATGGTATTAATGATATCTATGTTATAGACCAATTTGTAGCTCATACTTCCAGGCTTGCAGAATTCTATTAGCTACATCTATTGTGGCATTATACCACCAGGCTATATGACCTTCACTGTCCATTCAGCACTACTGTAGCATTTAGCATAGAGCAATACTTTATAAACATACTTATTAATTGATTGATTGATCTACATATTTTTAATCTGAAAGAGATGCCGTAGAGATGTGAAATTCAAATCAATGTAGCATGCTGCTCAATGTACTGAATGAAGGATTGTAATTAAATTTCAGTTTGGAATTTTAAAGTTTCTACTTTTCTACTTTGTAGATCTACTTTTGTAGTAACCAACAAAATGGAACCAAGAACACCGGATTCCTTATTTAAAACCTGCCTAAACTATATTAGTAGTAATATTCTATTAGTTGACACGTTATGTGGAATTCCTGATCTAATAGGTCAGTCACTCTTTGAAGCTACGTGCAGCAACACATTGCTTCTCTCAAATCCTGACTCTGAAGAATGTTGTAAAGTTTTGAAGATTTTCTTGTTGGCGTACAACTCTGATCTTCTTTCGTCTCTCTGTCTGGCTGGAGTGTACACACGGCTCGGTGATGTACCGATGGCTGTGTATGAATTCAGTGCACTAGAGAGACTGGATCTGTCAGAGTGTCGCATTGATCGGTACATGATAGAATGCATTGCTCGAATGTCCAGGTAAGTTCTGGCTGGAGCCAGTGGCGAAGTCGGTGAGACTCGACCGCGGATCAGTATGTGCTGGGTTCAAATCCTGGGCTAACCCGTCACTGACATCGCTTTCGACTGAGGAAACTGATGTTATCCTTAGCTTTACCAGCTTTTTCTATAAATCTATTCTGCTACAATACTTCCACAGACCGACGTAGACTCTTTGCGGACTTTCTACAGACTCTATATATGATTATACTTTATTCTCTTATAGTATGTAACCAGTTTTTAAAAAAAGTTGTGATTTAGTTGGTATGAAGTTGACAATTCAGTGATGATTTTTTAGATTTTTAATTTTTACTAGTAGTGATTTGATTTATAACTAATGTTGTTAGTAAGTATTCTTTACATGCAATACTTTGTTAATTTTTACTAGTAGTGATTTGATTTATAACTTATGTTGTTAGTAAGTATTCTTTACATGCAATACGAGTACATAATATATATAAATTACTTGTTTCAAGATGCTAAATAGATAATATAAGTAATTTGTTTCAATATATGAATCCTTATTGCACCATCAAGACGGTGCAGCAAGTTACATGCAATAAACACAAAATAACAGCAGTGTTATTATTTAACAATGCAAGATCGTCAGCATACATTAAAGAGCCATAACATGTTAAGTAGGTAATGTAACTCAATATTGAACGACATTTAATGTTTATTGAGATTATTTAATATTGATTTTATATTTTGATTGCTATTAATTTGGTGTTTTGAAAGGGCAGTTGTTTTGAAATCTTGTCAAGTAGCTTTGGTGTGAAAATGTTATAACTTTACTATTATCGTTTCATGAAATAATTTTTAAATCCTGTATTTAAATTTAAAAAAAATAAAATTAATTGCTGCCTGCAGCTGTATTTTTAGATTCAAGTATCTAACTCAAGTGTTTATACATTCGAATGTAATGAATGTATTAAAGCGTAGAGATGCTTGTTGCTCTCTTTATGTCAAGAAGGTCCTGTTCAAATCCTATTGTATGTGTTTCTATGATGTGGCACTATGGTCGTCGTTCACAATAGGTTCAATAGAGAAGTTTTGATCTTGCTACTGTACAGTAAATGTATTAAACTATTTCTTGGATATAAACGTTACAGCAGCTTAACCATCGCGCTGCTAGAAAGTAGAAACCCGGATTGCCTAATTTTGATACTCTCCTTTCTAATTACAGATTAAAGTTTAGAATGTGCTTGCTAGATAATACTAATTTGCTAGTTAAGTGTTTTGATGTTCTGAGCTTATTATAGCTTTATATTCCTAATTCTGTAATTAATTGTCTTAGAGCTCAATTTGTGCACAGCCTATTTGCTTTTCTGGTTCTTGTTGCATTGTTGTATATGTAAGATTCATGTATGGGTTACGACGCCTAAAATAAAGCAATAAATAAATAAACAATATCAGGTTTAAAACGTGCATATGGACATATGGGCCTAAAAGCACTTACATACGCCAAAACATGATATAAGAAAAGTGATAAAAAGTCAAATATTATTAATATAAATGCACAAAAAAACTAATCAGTTCAAATATGAAGTATGTTAGCTTATTAAATGCATACACAAAATAGCAATTGAGAGTTGTTGTACAGTAAGTTCATAATATTGTGTTACAGACTGAGGGATCTGCGACTGAGACGAAGCTGCGTGACTGATGAAGATCTGCGTAGACTGACGGCTGTGATTTCAATGCACGACAGGGGCCCGAAACTTCTTTCAGTTCTTGACCTGTCATGTATGTGGCTATTAGGTTGCTAATAAAATTTTCTAAAAAGTTAACATGAATTTAAAGTTTTATCCTTTAAAATTTTTAAAATTTGCTACTTTTGTAAACTAATTTTACATTTTTAAAGCTTTTGTATCTTTCATGAAAACTTATTTTGTGATAATATTTGAAGTCTTGGTTATCATGTCACTACATACACTGTAGTTATAAGCATAGGATTGAGCAGTTGCTATAGAGAACTTGTATATTGTATAATGCATTGAGCAGTTGCTATAGAGAACTTGTATAATGCAGCTATCTGTTTGATGGAAGAAGTGTATGTTGATAGTTTGTGTTATGATACTAATCTTTATTTTATTTTGATTGTGATTATTTATTATTTATCACCGACCCGGCACCGTTTAGGATCTTTTTATTTCTCTTCAGCACATGTTTTTTCAGATCGTTTGGGGTGAATCGATTTGTAGTGACATGTGATGGGGGGACGTCCCTGACATCGTCCTTGTATGAAGAAACGGACGTTAAACCTTTATTATGATTATTATAATTAGAAATGAATATACAAAATCAAAGAAAACAAACAAAACAAATGAAAAGAAAAATCTATGCCTCTACAAGCCGCCTTTATCTGTGATTAAGAGAAAGACAAATGTAATTTTTCATATTAGAAAGCTAAAACTTTTATTTTTCGCCTTAGGTGTATATCCAAAATATTTTGATCAAGCTAAAGCAGTACGAAGTTTTGGATCTCGCATACTATTAGAATTGGCAAATATCTCTCTGGTGGTAGATATTTTATCTGCTGTTTCGTATAATACTTGAGACTGGCTGACAGATGAACTGCTACTTTTGAGGTGAGGAATCTGAAGCCTGTCTGTACATGTCTTCATTGTATTTGTTGTGTTATGTTTAGACAACAAGCAGATAACTTACTCGGCTGTAAAATTCTTGTCACGTCTGCAGAAGTTGACTGTTCTCAATCTCACTGGCACTGATATCAAGGTATTAAAAGATTCCTGTATAGTAGCAGTGCTTGTCTGTGTATGTCTCTGTGTATTGCAGAATGCCTGTGAATGTCAGTGCATGTTTGTGAATGTCTGTGCAAGACAGTGCATGACAATGCATGTCTATGAATGTCTTTGAATGTCTGTGAATGTCTGTGAATGTCAGTGCAGGTTGGTGCATATATGTGCATGACAGTACATGACAATGAATGGCTCTATATATCTCTGCATGTCAGTGCATATGTCGATTAATAGCTGTTTCATGAAATATTACAAAATACTTAATCTACATGTATAGCCTAATTTCGCTCAACAATTATTATACGTTGATTTATTACTATAATTCTACAAAAAGATTTAATTATTATTTGACTGGTGCAACATATGTGCACCAAATTTATGCCCAGTTTATTGAAATCTTTACCTTTTGCCCTCGAAGTTGTTTTTGTAACATGTGCTTATAATTTACTTTCTACAAATTAGCATTCACTAAGTTTTTAAATAAAAAATTAACTCTTGATAAAAGTCACAAATTTCTATAATATTTGTAGGCTTTTTCAAAAGCTGTGGTAAAGAGATGCTGGAGATTTTGATTATTCACAAGTGTACAGTTTCTACTTGATATACTGTAGTTACTTCAAATAAAAACTACCAATTGAAAACTAATAACAATAGACAATTCAGTTAATTTTCCTGTTGTCTCTTTATGGACTGTGTGCGATGGTTTTTAATATGATCTAAATCTACAGTAACTGTTTAGCCTATTTAGAAATCTCTGATATTCATTACAGAACACTATTTTCTTTATTTTAAATAATTATTGTAAAGTTCTAATTGTTACTGCGCAAACAGTTTCATTACAATTTAATTTTTGAAAATTTTAGGAGTCTGATGTAAAAGCAGTTGCGTCGTCTCTCAGACTTGATATAGCTGATACAGTCAATGCTGATATGTTAGATCTCCTACCATTGGTCACCTGTGAAGGATGGGCTACTAAGCTTGTTCAGGATTGGTTGAAGAATTTCACTCTCCACAGCCAATTAGATCGGAGCTCTACTCTGGATAAATCTTTTAAGAATCAATCTGCCACGAAATTCTGTAAGTCCTTGATTCTTCATTTTCCGGCGTAGAGTTCTATATAAATACGTAGCAATTTGTAACTATTTAACTATATAACTACTGTAACTATGACAATGTGATAATTATGTGACTATGTAAGCTTTATGACTATGTATTCTTTAGCTATATAATTATGTAGCTATGCTACCATGTAGCTATCTAGTTAATAAGAATATAACTATGTAGAAATGCAGCTATAAAACTATATAGCTATGTAATTACTTAGCTATGTAACTAACTAATTAGCTATCTACCTATGTAAGCGTGTAGGCTCAAACTATGTGGCTATGTAATTATATAGTTATGTAAGTATATAACTATGCAGCTATGTAAGTTATGTTATATTTAATCACTGAGGACTTTTGTTTGATTTTTCATCTTAGAGAAATATGAACATGTATGACTACTTATAAGTCCCTTTTAATTACAGCCTTTTTCAACCAATCTTCTCCTCAGCTTTCCTGTTCACCTCTATGTAGGCTTCACGTTATCTTATATACTATCATATTCTTCTTCTTCTCTAAGTGCTGTGCCTGTTCCAAGCCTGGGCGGTCATGGTCATATTCCTCCATATGTCTCTGTTCATTGTTGCTCTGATCATCTCTGTTTCAGTTAACTGCATCCATTTGCTAAGACTCTTAATAAACGTCATTCGTTGTCGACCCTTGCATCTTTTTCCTTCTATTATTCCTGTCACTATGGTATTTTCAACTACTTTGTTCCGCAAAATGTGTCCGAAAAATTTCTTCTGTTGTCGTCGTATTCGGTTCAAAAGGTCACGACAAGTTGACATTCTTTGTAGAACATCTTCATTTTTACGTGGTCTTTATAAGATATACGTAGTATTCTTCTATAGAACCACATCTCTGTTGCATCAAGTTTCGATTCCATTATAGAAGAGACTGTCCAAACTTCACTTCCATATAACAATATTGGTTGAATATAGCATTGAAGAAGTCTTTTTTGGTATCAATTGATAATTAATTGAAGGTTTCTGAAAATCTTTGACATTCTGTTATATGCCTCCTTAGCCATGGCTATTCTTCTGTTTATTTCCTTGTCACATTTCCCATTTTGATGAATAAGTGACCCAAAATATGTGACTGATTCGACTTGTTTGACATTTTGACCTCTTACATTGATTAAGCATGGCTGTGGCATTTTTAGTTTGCTAACTGTCATTCATTCTGTTTTCTTCATATTTATAGATAATCCACTATCATATTATATCGTACTAAATAATCTACATGTAACATCCTGATGATTTATACGATGATTTTAGTGAAATCATACACTGCTTTACTCTGTATTCTACGAGCATAATTAATAATATCATTTATACTGAGAATAATTTCAATTTAATAATTTGAAATTAATGAATAATTATGTAATTTTTATTACTATATTTTTATCTGTGATATATGAAAATATTTTGTACTATGTTTAAATGTACATGTATGTATGTATGTATGTATGTATGTATATATGTATATATATATATATATATATATATATTATATATATAATATTATATAAATTTATATATTATATCTATATATACATACTTGGATTATATGTATATCTAAGTAATATATGTCTCTATCTTAATGCACTGCCTACTGGCAGGTCCGTGGTATATAACGCCTTTACTCATTTCTATCGTCCGTCATTCTCTTCTTGTCCACATACGAGTGGATCTTTAAAGTAGTTATAACATTCTTTTGATATACCATTATTCTTGGGGGATTCTGCGTAGGACGAGGTGGGCCCCTATGCCTTCCTCAACTTCGACTAACATTTATTCACTGGGCAGGAACGTCAGTCCCTGAGAAAACAATCCTGTTTACCCAAGTTTTAAATGTACATGTATATATATACATATACATATCCTGTGCTGTATTTTGTATATATTGCACTATGTAACTGTCATAGATGGTAGCGAGACTGTGAAGAAAAGAAGAACTGAGGTTGTCTCATCACGCGACTCTGATACTCTGAGCCTGAAGCCAGTTCTGCTGATAGCAAGAAGAGACTCATCACGAGTGTTTGATAGAACATCAACGCTCTCTCTTAACTCTCTTTCTTCTAACTGCTCTCCTTCTACTCATCTCAAGACATGTCAATCTGCTGCACGTATGAAAGAAATTCACAACTTTTCTGAAATCAGTTCCTTATCTGGAAACTTTGCCGATGATGATAGAATTAATTCCACATCTGGGAGCTCCGTACAGGATAAGTGGAATGATATAACAGTAGCCGGCAGCTCCCGAGATATCAATGGAAGATATTCCAGTATTTATTCCACAATCCAGGTAACAACTGAAAGTTGTGGTAGTAATAATAATGGAAATTCTAAACTCGTTGATGCTTTGTTCAACAATAAAAGTCTAAGAACCTCATCTCTATGTGAAGTGAATAAAGACGGGTTTGATCGGAGGAAAGAATCTATTACTTCCAACAAACGAACACGTCTCCCTAGTGACTCAAACGATGATAGGACACTTTTATCTCAGGGTGGTTTGAGATCTGGTGGAACAACACGTTCTATGGAATCTGATGATCCTGAATTAATGCACATTCTCTCATTATATTCATGTCAGTGAGACAGCGTGTAACAGAAATACATAACAGTCTATGAGATACATGTACATATTCTGTGTAGAAATACTTAACTGCGTGCAATAGAAATACATAACTGTATGGAAACACTTAACTGTATGTAATTGAAATACATAGCAACGTGTAATAGAAATACTTGACAACGTGTAATAGACATACATGACAGCGTGTGATAGAAATACATGACAGCGTGTGATAGAAATACATGACAGCGTGTGATAGAAATACATGACAGCGTGTGATAGAAATACATGACAGCGTGTAATAGACATACATGACAGCGTGTGATAGAAATACATGACAGCGTGTAATAGAAATACATGACAATGTGTAATAGACATACATGACAATGTGTAATAGACATACATGACAATGTGTAATAGACATACATGACAATGTGTAATAGACATACATGACAATGTGTAATAGAAATACATGACAATGTGTAATAGAAATACATGACAGCGTGTAATAAAAACACATGACAATATGTAATAAAAATACATGACAACAGCGTGTATAAGAAATACATGACAGCATGTAATAGAAAATATAAGACAGTGTGTAATAGAAAATACATGCATAAATTCAGTTTGGATGAATAGGCTTGTGACGCGAGCGGAGGAAAAGCTTTGAGAGTTGGACCAGGTACTGATTAAGTATTTAAATGCTAATCAGCTATTGATTATAGTTTACAAGGTTTTCTACTCAAGTCTTACCATGTTGTCTTGTGATCTCTGCTGAGTATATAAACTTAAGTTTACTGCACTTACCAGAAGAGGCGACTAAGATCTAGCTAGTAAAGCATATACCCGTCTGAAATAATATTCTTCTCATAAAAAGGTTATATGAGGATTTCTTGAAATCATGACCTTGAGTTGTGAAGATTTGACCTTTGTGAAGGGATGTAGTATATGAAATATACTACAATGAATATATAGCGTGTTAAATATGCAGTACAGGAAATATGTAGGTGCCCATAATGAACCTCTCATGAAGCAGAACACAAGAGACAGAGAGGTTTAATTCAATCAAGTAATATTAAGCAGGCAATTATAAAATAAATATAAAAATAGGCTAGCATGTGAATCATACTTTAGTGTATACTGTGTATTAATCTACAACCTACTTAATGTAAAATTTTAGATCCATATAATCACACACAGCATCATACGAGTTCAAGAACTAGGCTCACAGAGAGAGAGTCAATCGCCAATAACTTAATTAAAATTCAGAAAAGCATATATAATTACTTGTCAAACCAATCAAAAAGTAATTTTTCACTTGTTAACACTCTGAACGTATTGTTATTGTTGTCAATACTAAAAATGCTTTTGTTAATTTAATTTTCGCGAAATTTCTAAAATCTTGTCTAAATATTGTAAGTTATAGGCGAGAAGCACTTAGGCCTTAGCGCGTTCTTTTGTCTCTCAATATATAATTAGCTTTGCGCGTTGACGAAATTTCCATTTAAGGGAAAACAACAACAACACGATCATATTTGTAATGTCGTCCACGACGACAACATCAAGCAGTATTATGAAACCAAAATCAAGCCTAAGAGCAGAAGTATAATGGTCAATGAATGAGTGCATCAAAATCCGGAGAACTAGTTCAACAACCATGGAAGAGCATTGAAAGAATTTAGATACGAGGAAAGCCATATCTTTCTAAGCTTTAGGTTACATAATGTATGGCTAAGGCATAAACATTTTTGGAAGGATTAACTTGTTGATCTACGAAGGATTAACTTGTTGATATACATACGGATGGTGCAACAGATTCGAGTATGAATATGTACCTTGAACCTGCCACTTGACAGTGTACTGATAGAGAGAGAGAGAGAGAGAGAAAGAGAGAGATGAGGCTAGTAGTGCCATATTTCATGGGTCAGAGTCTTTCTAATGTTTAATAATTTTTAATAATTGTTAACAGTTTTTGTGAATGAATGTATCTTAAAATCAAGCATTGAAGTATCTGCAGGATCATCTTGTCTATTGTGGCTAAATCACCCGTGGGTGCCCAATTTCACTTGTTCTACTTGATAAGCACTTTCTTTGGATTTTATTTTGCGTAAGTTTATTTTACATGAAGTTTTAACCAATATTTAAAACAATTATTTATAAAATATTATCGCATGATTATTTAAAAGTTTTTTAGAATTTCAAAAGGAATAATAAACCGTGGAATGACATTTGATTTCTGTAAAATTAGAAAAGCGAACCCTACTTTTATACTTTTACAATTGTAAAATGATAGAGTACCGCTTGAGGACAAAGCTTATCAAACGAGATATAAATAAAAAATAGACTACTCTGATATGATGATGTTTAGCAGATATAAGATAAAACAGGCTAGCAAAAAACAGCAGCTGTTTTAACTGATGGGCAGCTGCTGAATGATTGACAGCACTGCTGTAAAGAGCGTAGCTGCTAGTAACCGCCATCTTGACTCTCTCAATACTGACCAGGACTCTGAAATTACAATGAAATTTGACATAACTTAAAAGTCAAAGCCATGTTTAGCGTCGGTTTTTCCTGCTCGTTTGTATGTCAATTACGGGTAGAGCACTGGATTTGAACCGTGCAGCTACTGATCTGTTGTAGAATAATTTGTCTATAGGCCACCGGATCAGTCGAGCTTAGTTAAATTTTGACTACATATTTATATTAAGCCTATTATATGAAATTTGACTATAAAATATACTGTATTAAATTTTAGTACATATTTAAGTGCGATTTTATGTCCATGATTACTGAAAATAAAAACGCTATATTTTGAATTGGTATACAGTATAAATGATTCTTTTTTAAAGCGTTTATGCCTCTTTATTTCTGTCAGTTTCAGGTATATCGAGACTGGAATTATGTTAGATAATTTGATAACAAAATTCGTATAAAGATGATAAGGAAGGCTGCGGATAGAATTAGTTAGAAGAGTCATTTTCCATGGACCTGTCTAAGTAATGGCTGATATATACTGTCTCTGGTATAAACGTTAGTTGAAAATAAATTAGTCTTCTTTTGAAGGCATTTAAACTGTCGACTGTGCTTGTTTCATCAGCCTTCGTAACTCATTTTTATTAAATAAAAAATTAATTGACCAATAGGCCTATATATATTTTGGATTTCTTATATTTGTATGCTCCTGATCAAGCAAAAAATCCATCTTTTTCGCCATAGATCAATATTCTGACTTTTGTCGCGGCTCTTGGACTTAGCTATTTGACCTCTCTTTCTCTTCGATGCTTGTATACTCAGTTGGCATCATGTGGTGTTTTGACGTCTGTTTGTACAGAGTAATAGTAGTAGTAGCAGTAGTAGTAGTAGTAGTAGTACATATGTTTATTAAGAAATTCATCAAACATCGACAAATAATTGTGAAAACAGATAAATCAGCAGACAAAAGTGAGAATCAACATATGTAGCATCAAACAGAAACTAAAATTTGCTCAACACCGCCATCAGAATCTGCAGGGGACGTTCCTGACATTGCCTTATGGTGAGTAACCAGAACTTACACTCTTACTGATTGATTGATTGTTCAATTCTACCAACTTATACAATTGATTAGTGACAAACATTGTTGCTCTAGCTTGTAGAAGAGAAACATGATCATTTATTTGCAACTGAATCAAAATATATACAAAGTGCATACAACTAGACAGAATACAAATAAAACGGCCGTCAGAAAGAGCACAATTGAGCTCTATCTAGCTGATTACCGGAAACACAGAAACATAGCAACAGAAGATTGTAGAAAAATTGGAGATAATAAACACAGATAATGAAAATAGGATTGAATTTTAAAGAACATTACGGACTAATTAAAGCAAAAACTAAAGATTAGTAGAGCTAAAAGTGCACTAAAATTAAAACCGGATTCAAACAGTAGTAGGCCTACAGGCCGGACTAATATTAGTAGATAACCTCTGAACGATCAGAGGTTCTACTGACTTGAATACATTGTAAACTGCAAACATTGACATAGACAATCATTTCCAAGTATCAATTAAATGCTGTTTGTATATTTTGTTAAAAACTGATTCAGTGGAACAGGTTCTGATTTCACTGGGGATATCATTCCAAATTGTACAGCAAGAGTTTACAAAGGAATTGAAAAAAGCATGATTAGATTGTTTATAAAGGTAATTAGTTGATTTAATTCAATCAAGTAGGATAACTATGACCAGCCTGATTTAAGCAGACTAGATTGGCCGTAGAAGAGGGGACAGAATTGGAGGAATTTAAGCATCTGAAGATAATTTTAGAGATTCGTAAATTTCGTAAGAGGTTAACAGGGAGTGCGTTGTAGTTGAGATAAAGTTGTTTAACATTATAATATCTATCAACGTTCTGCAAGGTTCTAAGTACTCGGTTGCAAGCTAAGATCAGGGGTTCAATTATGTAATTACAAGTAAAACTGTAAGCTTCAATCCCGTAATGGATATAGGGATAAACAATGGCGTAATAAATATTGTTTCGACAAAAGATTAGTAATAGATCTCTTCTATGATACAGCATACCTCTAATACTATTAATTTTAGATGTAATATAATGACTATGTTGTTTAAAGTTAAGCCTTTCACCAATATTAATTCCTAGAAATTTAATATGATTGACTCTATTAATAACCATACCATTAACAACAATACGTAAATTAGAAGACTTAATTAAATCAACGTCATCAGTGTTAGGGTAAAATAAAATATAAGCGCACTTATCATAATTAATGCTTAATAAGTTGCAACTAAACCAATGGCTTAGTTCTTTACAAACACAGTTGGCTTCAGCATAAGCAGATACCAAATTGTTTCCAGAAATAAAAGCATTAGTATCGTCAGCAAAAAGAGACAGCAAGGCTTTATTGGTAGAGTGTTCGATATCATTGATATATATTAGAAACAGAAGAGGACCAAGGATAGAACCTTGAGGTACCCCTGTAGGCTGGATACTAGATGATAAATCATTGATAACAGTATATTGAGATCTATCCGTTAGTTAAGACTGGAACCATTTAAGGGCTGTACCACTAATTCCGTATGCATTTAATTTATCTAATAATATACTATGATTAACAGTATCGAACGCCTTACTTAGATCAAAAAATAGCCCGATTATATAATTATTAGAACCATATTCCAAACGTATCATATTAATGGAGTTAATGATTGCATCAGCGGTTGAGTGACCTTTACGAAAGCCATATTGATGTGGTGAAAATAGATCATATATACACATAAAGCTATATATACATGTATACATTATTTTTTCAAAAACTTTACTAAGGTTGCTTAACGCTAAGGTTAACGTCAGTTTCCTCACTCGAAAGCGATGTCAGTGACGGGCGAGCCCAGGATTTGAACCCGCATATACTGATCTGCTGTCGAGCATTTTACCGACATCGCCACTGGCTCCAGCCAGTTAATAAAGATATAGGTATGTAATTATCAACTTTGCAGGTGTCGCCTTTTTTGTGGATTGGAATAACTTTAGCAATTTTAAATGAAGAAGGAAAATCACCAAGTTGAAGAGATTGATTAATAATGTGAGTTAAGGGACTAATGATAAAATTAATAGATAATTGAAGAATTTTAGTTATTACACCATCACTACCAGTAGAATTAGTAGATTTCAGAGACATAACAATATTTAATACTTCATTTTCAGTTGCAGGATTTAAAAAAATTGATTTTGTTATAGAAGGAGGAAGAAATGACTTATACCCATTAACCGGTGAGATAATCTTAGAAGCTAGGGTGTTACCTATTGAAGAGAAGTAATTATTGAACTGAGTAGCAATTTCAATAGTGTTATAAACTGGACCTTGTTCAGTTTATAACACTATTGAAATTGCTACTAAACCATTTAGAAATATTAGATAGTTTAGAAACCAACTAAACCATACATTCATGAAGAACGTGAAGACAAGTCTAATTGTTCTTCTTCTTCTTAAATAAACATCTCGTTCTGCGTTCTAGTTGTGTGGATTCAAAAAGATACTTAATGATATTAAAAACTTCATAATTTAACCGACCATTCTGGAATAGAAAATTTTGTCCTTTGCCTCGCATTTGCGGAGCATTACTAAAGCAATGCCTGACAAAATCTCTGCTTAATCGGTTCTAAGTTACATCGAAGTGTAATGATATTCTTCTTCCTTTTTATCAACACTTGATGCCTTTGATCTCAAACAACATATATCTTCCCCTACTCACTCCTCAGATCATATTCTTGATCTTTTTATCACTCGAAACAGCATGTCATTTCTTGATCAAGGAATCTCTGATCCTTCACTATCAGATCACAGTGCAATTTTCTGTAAATTGCCTGTCCCTGTTAATGTACACCCTTCCAGAACACTTAAAACTTATAGAAAACTCTCTTCTATTAACATTGATGCCTTCTCTGCTGATATTGTGTCCTCTTCTTTGTATTTTAATCCGTCTTCAGCTGTTGCCGAATATTCAGCTCAATTTGGCTCCGTACTTTCTTCCATATTAGACAAACATGCCCCTCTCAAGACCATTCATTGCCGCTCAAACCCTAGGAAACCATTCATTTCTGAACAAATCCTTAAACAAAAATCTGAACGTTCAAAACTCGAAACTAAGTTCAGGAAGGATCTGAAAAATCCACCTGAACTAAGAAATCCAGACATTAAGTCCAAGTACATCAAGCAAAGAAAATTAGTAAATAAAATGATTAGTTCTGCTAAAAGCTTGTATTATCAAAATCTAATATCGCAGAATCAAAATTGTCCCAAGAAATTATGGGGAGCACTTGACTCTCTGCTTGATCGAACCATTCCCAAGTCACTCCCCTCTACCACCTCACCATCTTCTCTTGCTACCTCTTTTCTCAACTTTTTCGATGACAAAATAGCCAAACTCTGTAGCTCTATACCCTCCAACTCCATGGTATAGAGCTACAGAGTTTGGCTATTTTGTCATCGAAAAAGTTGAGAAAAGAGGTAGCAAGAGAAGATGGTGAGGTGGTACCGACACCGACAACTCCATTTCTGTAAATATGCCTGAACCACCACTACTTTCTAGCTTTGAACCAGCTAAACCGGAAGAAATACGCAATTTTATTCTTCGCTCTACCGACTCGTCTTGCTGCCTTGATGTTACTCCTACACGCTTACTGAAACCTTGAAATGATGTTTTAGTTGCTCCTATTACTTACTTAATCAACCTCTCACTCTCAGAAGGTATCTTCCCGACCTCCTTCAAACAAGCAGTTGTATCTCCTTTGCTAAAAAAGCCTTCTCTACCAAAAGATGATCTTTCCAGTTACCGTCCTATTTCCAATCTTAACTTCATCTCTAAACTTCTTGAAAAGGTAATTTATACCCGTTTATGCACTCATCTTGATTCTTTCCCTTCTCTCTCTCATTATCAATCTGCCTATAGAAAACTCCATTCTACTGAAACCGCTCTTCTTCGTATACATAATGATCTTAGCTTGGCCATGAGTAGTAAACAGGTTTCTGCCTTGGTTCTTCTAGATCTCTCTGCTGCCTTTGATACAATTGACCATGGCATCCTAATAAATAGGCTTAAATCTTGTTTTGGCATATCTGATTCTGCCTTTTCCCTTCTCACATCATATCTCTCATGTCGCACACAATCTGTTGTTATTGGTCAAAATCGCTCTTCTGAACTACCCCTCCTACGCGGTGTTCCTCAAGGTTCAGTGTTAGGTCCATTGCTCTTCTCTTTATATATCACACCTCTTAGCTACCTGCTTGCTCAGTCCTCCATAAATTTTCATTTTTATGCAGACGACACACAACTATATATTTCCTTTTCTAATCATGATTCTGATCAAAAAATGGCTCACCTATTATCCATTCTTGACAAGGTTTATTCCTGGTTTTGTGCTAACCGTCTTGCTGTTAATCCTTCCAAAACTGAATACCTTTTAATTGGCACTCCTTTTTCAAAGAAGTAAAATTACCAATAACTCTGTTAATTTTTAGAATCTTGCTCTTTCACCTTCTCGATCTGCCAAAAACCTTGGAGTCATATTTGATGAAAACCTTGACTTTAAATCCCAAATCTCTTCTGTTTGTCGCGCTTCTTTCTTTCAGATTCGTCAGATTAGGCAAATACGTCCATCCCTTACTAGAAATTCAGCCACTATCGTTGCTAATTCTATAGTTCATTCAAAGCTCGACTACTGTAATTCATTATTAAATGGGTTGCCTACTTCTTCTCTCAATCGTTTGCAGCACGTCCAAAATTCTCTTGAACGTGTTGTTTGTAAGTCCTCTCGACTTCAATTTCGCTCTCTTTCTCTTCTACGCAGTCTTCACTGGCTCCCTGTTAATCAACGCATAAATTATAAAATAGCTCTATTAACTTTCAAAACTCTGCGATTTGGCAAGCCTTCTTACTTATCTGAAATTCTTCTTCCCTATCGCCCCTCACGTACACTTCGCTCCACCGATGCCAATCTTCTCTCAGTTCCAAATATTCTCACGTCATTGGGCAGACGTTCATTTTCTTACGCTGCAGCCAAAATCTGGAACTCTTTACCTGCTAATCTTCGCTCTTGTTTTTCTCTTTCAACATTCTCTAGCAAGCTTAAAACTTACCTTTTCCCACCATAGACATAATCAATCTACCCTGACCATTTTTTTTGATCACCAGACTGGCTTTCGTGTAGGACCTTGCTTCTCCTCAGCACATTTCTTTCGCAGATTGGTCTGGGTGAATTGATCTGTAGTGATATGTGCTGTTGGGGACGTCCCTGACATCATCCCTGGATGAGTAAACGGACGTTAAACCTTTATTATTATTATTATTATTATTATGCAACTGAATTGCATATTCACTGGTAGTTTCAATATTAATAAATAAATAAAATTGTAGTAATTAGGCCTTCTTTGTAAATATGATAGACAATTTGACATATAAGCCTAAAATAACTGAAGTCTAAGTAGTACATGATATATCAAGTAAAATGATAATGGTATATCAAGGTAGACCGAGATTAGGAATGGTGGATGATCTAAAGATCCACTCGTATGTGGACTTGAAGAGAACAATAGAAGAAAAATAAGAGTGGAGTCGTTATATGCTATGGACCTGCCAGTAGGCAGTATCAAAGCTCTAAGAGAAAGAGAGAGAGAGAGAGATGGAGAGAAAGTACCTGATTTGCCTTCAGAACTTTGATAAGCAGCTTTCACGTGGTAATTCATGATGGACCAGTAGTCATCTTTTTGTTGTTGATGTGGCTGATCATCATCACCATCAGCATCATCACCATCAGCATCATCATCGTCAACATCATCATAATCATCAGCTACCTCATAGTCAGGCTCTTTTTCCTTCAATATTGCCAGATTGTTCTCAGAAGGCGGTGACGTGGATCTGATAGTTTCTGTCTGAGGTAAAGCTTCCATTCGTATTAACGAATCGGAAACTTTGAGCACCGTATTGCCTTTGATTGACACAGATCGATGGGCCCGTCCAAAACTGCCTAACTCAACAAGGGCATGGCCGATGTTGTGTGATTCGAAGTGGGCCTGCCCAACGGCGCGGCGCCTGCGCCCGATACCATTGGGATTTTGGCAATTTCTGTCGCACTGACCTAAACAAGCAAATGAATTTAGAAAGCTTAACATTCAGTCTTTCACAAACTCTCAAGACTACAGTACAATATGCTGTCTACTCTGAGACAAGACTAGGGGAAGGGGTGCTAAACCCCCTGAAATTCCCTGCACATCCTCTTCATCACATTCGATGTATGTATGTGTATGTGCATGTATATACATGTATATGTATGTGTGTCTAATATGTATGTATGTATATATGTATGTATGTATGTATGTATGTATGTATGTATGTATGTGTGTATGTATATAATTATATCTGTATGTACTGTATGTATGTATGTAGGCCTATGTGTGTATGTATGTATGTATGTATGTATGTATGTATGTATGTATGTATGTATGTATGTGTGTATGTATGTATGTATGTATGTATGTATGTATGTATGTATGTATGTATGTGTGTATGTATGTATGTATGTATGTATGTATGTATGTATGTATGTATCAACATGTATGTGAGTTGTGTTTTTTTTTGTGTGTGAATGTATGTATGTATGTGTGTATGGATAATCTACAGTATCATTTAAAAGTCTTGATAGCTATACTTATTTATCTTTTACTAGTCTCAACGATCTGCATGTATGTTAATATTGTAGATTTTGCTTTTTCTCTTTTCACTGTTTGTTTTTCTGCACATTGATTTATATCGCTGTGTACATTTTCTTCAATTATTCCTCGTAAAAGTGTGACGATTAATTGTCAAGGTTGAACGATATAGCCAATATTAAACAAGTAAACAGACACTAAAAGGTGAAGGTTGGACGCAGTGTGTAGATAACTAAATGTGGTTTTTGTACTGTCGATCCAAGCAGTTTGATTATAAAAGCAAAAAGCGATCGTTTTCAAGGTCCATTTCTTATTAGGAGATAGGAAATGTTAAAATGCTTTGCAGCCGTATGTAATCATCAACTTCTACAGGGTAAATGCCAATATAAATGTTAATTTAAGGAACATTTTACAATATTTCTTGTATTTATCACTCTGTTCAATGCATTGTTTTGAAACTAACGACTGTTAGCTTCACGTGAACGTCGTCACGTGAACGGTGACTTGATGACTATTACGGATGATTACATCTGTGGAATTATACTCTGTGAATAAACTATACAATAGAGATATCTATTGTTGAATATCTTACCGATAACGGTAAGATATTCGACAGCGGATTGTATGTGCGGGGTTCAAATCCTGCGCTGCCCGTCACTGACATCGCTTTCGAGTGACGAAACTGACGTTAACATTAGCTCTTTTATCTAGTTCTGTGGCATACCTGTTGTTTCACGCACACCGCACACGTGCACGAATGCGTGCATGTACATGTACGTGTAATTAGAGACGAACTTAAAGGACTGGAAGCGCAGAGCAAATAGCGTGTCGTTCATTGGATACAAGGTTACTGTAGGTTCTTCTATACACCTGCAACAATGAAATTAAAAATTCATGCATAATGTTGTGTGACTGATTAATTTGACAATCATAAAGTTACAAGGTTTTACAATTTACAATTCAATCTTCACGGATATGTCAGATGTAATGGATCTAATTTAGAGAAACGGTCTGATGGTGCTCCATTAGCATTCCAATGACACAGCATTCAAATGACACTATATTAGCATTCAAATGACACTCCATTATCTTTCTAATGGCACTCTATTAGCATTCTAATGACACTACACTACTATACACATTCAAATGACACTACGTTAGCATTATAACGACATTCAATTAGCGTTCTAATGACATTCAGTTAGCATTCTAATGACACTCAAATAACATTGGAATGGCACTCCATTAGCATTCTAATGACACTTAATGGATTGCCATCAGAATGCTATTAGAGTGTCTTTGTATTCAATCAGTCAATCAATCAATAAGAATTTAACGTTCGGTTCCTCGCCATAAGGCAATGTCAGGAACGTCATTCTGACGACACCCCATTAGCATTCTGATGACGCTGTCTGATATCACGTAGAATCTATTTTTTTGTAGAATTATAATGATAATCCATTGATCTATACCAGTTAGTCGTCTAAATATATTAATAAGTAAATCAACGATGAATTGCACGTGTCGCAAGAGGCTACTAAGCTTGCAATTAGGAAGGCAATGGAAGTAATCCTAGAAAACGATATTTTACTCTAGATAGAGACTAACTGCAGAATTTCGGTGAAATATCGCCTTTGTGATGTAAGCACTTTGTTGGTCGCTGAATATCTTCAGACTGCGAGTGTCAAAATGGACGACAGTGTATGATTGTACGAGATAAATAACTCTGTGTTGAACACTGATTCCCACGTACACACAGAGCATGTATTTATAAGAATATAACACTTTATTTATAGCACAATATGGCGTGTGCATGTTCCATATAGCATAGTACATTGATTTCATCTGAGCAGTGTTTTTACATACTTGTTTCGTATAAGATAATACATGGGCTGCGTATTGGGTTCAGGATATGGGGTGACATAGAGGTTGTCCAACACTAGTTTGAGGTTGGGGTCGGTTGAGAAGAGCTGAACCCCCGCATAGACCCAGTCACCCAGAGTCACCCTCAATGGGTTGTCACTCACCGCTGTCTTAAAGGTCCCGTCCTCAAATAGGAGTAGAGACACGTTGTACCTGAAGTAAACAGTAGGCAAACAAGAGTAGAGGCATGGTGTACCTGAAGTATACATTAGATAAGCAAGAGTAGAGACACGTTGTACCTGAAGTACTAGATAAACATCAGTAGCGACACGTTGTACCTGAAGTAAGCTGTAGATAAACAAGAGTATACTACAAGGATTTCTTTGTTTTGTTCTTGTAGTTTCGTTATTTCCTTCTTCACTCCATGCTAACCATGGAATAGTTACCTTTTTCTCTTTATTTCTTTAATTGCAACATTATCATAGTACATGACTTATTATGAAATATCAATATTTTACCGCTCACATGGCTCAATGACAAAAAAACTGAAACCAACTGATACATTGGCGTATTATTCAATAAAGAAAGAACTTACTTTCCATCTCCAGTTTGGGGTGGAATAGTTCTGGACTCAGGGTTGAAGGAGTTGTTCGGGGCTTGAGTTCGGTTTATCAGGCAATGAACGGTGGCGTAGTATATGTCTGTACGAGTGATGACGTCAGACGGGTACGGTACGGCGTAACGTATCACGTTTGTGTACAAAATATAGCTTTCATTCATCTACATACAACAAATCACTTGTGTACACACAAATATAGTTACAGAATATCTGTACAAAACGTTTACCAGTTTACAAGTCTATCCAGAGAGAGAGAGAGAGAGAGAAAGTGAGAGAGAGAGAGAGAAAAAGAGAGAGAGATAGAGAGAGAGAGAGAGAGAGAGAGAGAGAGAGAGAAAGAGAGAAAGAGAGTGAGAGAGAGAAATAGAAAGAGAAAAGCTTTATTTAATTTCAACTCATATACATTTTAATTTGATTACTGATTAGTTATACAATAAAAACAACCGCACGTAGTAATTTAAGCTTTTGTATATGCTAATGTTTTTAAATTTTATTCGTAAGTAGGTTTTAATGGATTAATATATGCTTTAATGCTAATGTGTAAGGGTATTTCGAAGCAAGTAACAATTTGCATAGATTGAATATCTTGATTTCTATAAAATTCTAACTGCTTAATATAATTAATTTTTGCTATATGTGTTCAGGGTAAATGCTAGTGCTTTAATGGACTCTGTCACTTTATCTCTATGTGTTTCTTGTTTACGATTTTTACCGAAGTGAATTAAACGTTATGAAATTCAATTCGACATGTGCAATTTTTTGTACATGAATACTACAAAGAGCAGATAGAAACTTACATCGAAGAAAACATGCAACCGTTAGGGATTACAACAGTAAATATAATGAGTACATGTGGCTATGGGCGTTAAGAAAGGAGGATATTAGAAAATTAAAAGCATTCAAAATGTTGCTATGGAGAAGAACGGAGAAGATCAACATGGACAAAATTGCGATCGGAAAAGTGATATATAGGGTTTACATAAATAGATTGCTAATAGATATCATAAGGAGTAGAAAGAAGAACTATATGGATCATGTACTGAGAGAGATTAATTTGCTGAAAGAGGTACTTAAAGGAAGAATGGAATGAAAAAAGGTTAGAGAAAGACCCGTACTTGGAATGTTGCATGGTTTTACAAGAAATTCATACATTGATATGAAGAGAAAGGCAGAGGATAGAAATATTAGGAGAAATTAGTTGCCAATAGGCAGGGCACTATGAGAGAGAGGAAGCTAGAAATGTGGCCATAAGTGAAAATGCACAGTATCCTATCTAGCTGAACACCACGCCATTATTCACAAGATATTTTAGAAAATGCAACACATGTAATAATATTGAAACTATTTGCAATTAACCAGAGTTCACCATGTTCAGGAAAAATAATAGCCTAAAATACAATATACATAATTTAGAACCTATTCAAATATGGTACTGCGGTCAGAGTAACGGAGTGAATTAACGCACGTTACGTATCATACGACACGGAATCTCTCAGGAAGAAAGTAGACTTAAATTAGAATTAAGTCACAAATTTGAAAACCGAATGAAACAGCCAATCACGTATAGCCACTGGAAGTAACACCCCGGTCAGATAATTAGTGAGACAGCCTGAAACTGAACCTCTCTGGAAGTGTTGCAGCCGCCTCCGATGAATGGAATAGAGATGTAGACATAGTCAGAGTCGTTGAAGGTCGAGTAGAGGCAGTACGATATCGTGGCTCCGTTGGTGTCGGACACACTCAGGTGCTGTTCTTGCAGGAGCGGGTTTGAAGCCTTGCTGAAGCTTGCCGTCAACCTCTCGTTAGAACAAACCACTGCCGGGGCGGGCACTAAGATGTATCAACAAAAAATAATCATGATATTAGTGGATTGCACTGCTTCAGATCTCACTTTCTCTTAGGCCGGTACATTGAAAAGTCCCCAATTGTTGTTATACTTCTGTAGTTGGATGTACCGCTTGAGACGTCCCATTATTAACTTTCGGTTGAGGAATCGGCTGCTAAGTCTTCATTGAATTGTATTCGATTAGCAAGAGCTTAACAAATTCAAATTTGTCTGTCTGTTAATGTCATCATCATATGTATTAGATACTCTGTAAAATATCCATTACAATGTATATAATGTAATCGTATCACTTAACTTAATAGCTTCAAAATATCTTTTTTGGCTCAATGTATAAAGTACAACACTGAAGAATAGACCAACCGTTCACTAAACACGTCACAATAGGCGACTGAGGAAGGCAACTAAGCCATCTCAGAAGCCTTATATTTCTCAAGCTATAAGCTGCATAGAGCATAGCATTTGTGGATGATTAACTTGTTTTTCTATGGTAAGGCTGTTGTGAAGCTAATGTTAACGTCAGTTTCCTCACTCAAAGCGTTGTCAGTGATGGGCGAGCCCAGGATTTGATCTTACCGACATCCACTATTGAGTTATATATTTTTTCTGAGTATAAATATATATCTTGGAGCTGGCATTTGGCAGAGCTCTAGTGGAGCTCTAGTGAGAGGGAGATTGAGAGAAAGAGAGAGAGAGAGAAGAAGACCTATTTCCAAACGCTCATCAGTTAAACTGTTTAGTCTTTCTTTATTTATATGCCCGTCAGTGCTGAACAATCTCTCCACGGGTGCACTAGACCGAACGCTGGTATTTGTATTTTTCAGAATAAAACTTTCTAACAAGTGGAGTGTGTCAGATTGCAAAGATTTAATTTGTGTGATGGCCACACTGTCATACAATGTGGTCAACTTACAACGTTTTCTGTGTGACTCGTCACAGATCAGTCGCCGATCACGTATCGAACACATAGCATTAAATTATGAAATTTGATTTTTAATAATGTCTCAAATTACGGCTTAACTAACCTTGACCTATTAAACTACATTGCACTAGAGAAAGACAGAGACAGAGAGAGTAAGAGAAGGAAGAGAAATGAAGAGTAAGAGGGAGAGAGAGCAAGGGAAAGAGACAAAGGGAAAGAGAGAGGGATAGAAAGAAAAAAAAACGAAAGATAGACAGAAAGAAAGAAAAGGAAGAGTACTCTTACGTGGAGGAAGAGTGGGTATATCAGGGAGACAGCTGACAGCGGCAGCTTTGTCCACATCACAAGTGACTCCCCCATACGACAACGTGCCGCACTTGTCCACATTATCTTCTGTCCCAGTGCAGCTGACGTCAGACAACCAGAAGCCTTCAGTAGCGTTGCCATACACACCTGATCCCAGGATGGCCTTAGCGTTCAGTGGACTGCAGTACAATGTTACACAGCAGAGTATATATAAAGCTGGTACAGCTAATTTAGCGTCAGTTTCCTCACTCAAAAGTTATGTCAGTGACGAGCGAGCCCAGGATTTAAACCCCACACATACTGATCCGCGATCGAATGTCTTACCGACATCGGCACGGGCTCCAGTCAGTGTTGTTTTTACATATATATATATATATATATACACGGGCGTATACATCTATAGACATATCAGAACTTTTTGTGTGTTTTATCGGCTTTGCAATGCATTAAGGGCTGAGCTTGTAGCACATGGATTATATGTTTGAACCCTACATTAATTGATCAGTAGGCATAGGGTTCTACTGCAGTGCACACGTCTAAAGCATATCATATGTTATTTGCGTTAGAATAAATTAAATGATTAATCAAACAATATATTGATTTATCTATCGATCGATTAGTTGATTGATATACAGATTAAGTATTTAGCGCTACTTACTTGTAGCATAGCATCGTGCAGACTACTTGAGCATCAGGCACATCCCAGCGGTCGTTACAGATCGACCTCCAGGCAGAGTTATACAAGATCTGAACTCGACCGACCCCTGTTTGAGACACAGTGTCATTTGCGTCCACCAGGCGTATATTTGGGTTCGGATTGTTACCTGTTTAGTCAATCAATCAATCCATCAATCAATCAATTAGTAGGAATGTAACGTTCCCGAATAGAATACAATAGAATAGAATGGAATCGAAGCGAATCGAATTGAATGGAATGAAATAGAATAGGATAGAATAGGATAGAATAGGAATAAAATAGAATAAATTAGAATAGAATAGAATAGAATAGATAGGATAGGATAAGATAGAATAGAATAGAATAGAATAGAATAGAATGCAATGGAATCGAATCGAATAGAATGAAGTAGAATAGGATAGGATAGAATCAATCAATAAGAATTTAACGTCCGGTTCCTCGCCATAAGGCAAAGTCAGGGACGTAGGGAAGGCAATGGGTGTAGAAGAGTGATAGAATAGAATAGAGTACAATAGAACAGAATAGAATGGAATAGAATAAAATAGAATTGAATAGAATAGAATAGAGTAAAAATTGCATGTAACACAAGCAGTATAACTTACAAATCCTGGGTGAGGGGGTTGTCCCACTGGTACGTGGTGTAGTTGAGATGGTGGTGGGGACAGGGTCCCCCAGGCACACTACCCCTGCGTCGCGGTCGTGGGAGCAGCCGGTGTTGTTCCAGCCCTGGTAGGGGCAGGAGCCCAGGTTAGGCTCGTTCCCCTCACACTGTACCGCCCGCAGCCATACAGGCATGCTGCCCGGTCCAGCAGGGTAGACCCCTCCTGGGATCTCTTTAGCTGGAGGTCTGCATCAATCAGTCAGACTACCAATCAATCAAAATTAAAACTACCAATCAATCAAATTTTAATTTATCAACCGAAACGTTATTCAAGCAGTAACTGAGATCACTTTCGAGTCAGGAAATTGACGTTAACCTTAGCTTTATCAGCTTTAACTCAGTCTGTCCCTCAGTCAGTCGGTGTATACATTAGTCAATTAATCAGTATGTCGATCTGTCGGTTTATACATTAGTCAATCTATGTTCTATCAGTCAGTTTATGAAGCAAACATTCAGAAGAGAATTACACCTACTTCATTAATAGTATAATCAATGAAAGCGTTGCAAAGATTACAAGAATGCCTACACTTAATAATCTACGGAAAATCTTTGATCTTCAATTACAAAAAAGATTTGTTGTAAGGATGGCTATGAGAAAGATGATGATTATGAACGAATTATTAAATGGGACCGGAAAACAAGATAAGATAAGATATTAAGTATGATAAGATAGATAAGATCTTATTGTCGGTAAGATATTCGACAGCGGATCACTATATGCGGGGTTCAAATCCTAGGCTCGCCCGTCACTGACATCGCTTTCGAGTGAGGAAACTGACGTTAACATGAGTTTTACCAGCTTTACTAACACACACCCACCATACTCGTATGCGCATATCATGGCCTGTCTTGATTGAATGTTTAAAAGCTAAATTGCTTATGAATCAATGACATCAACAGCTAAATGAAGGTAAAGGATCTTGCTAGATATTAACGATATACAACGGTGCCCAAGGATAGTTATGCTTTGAATCAGCAGAATATTCCAAATCAAAAGAAACTTTTAGTTCTTCTTCAGTGCACAGCCAAGTGGCAGGTTCAAGGTACATATTCATACTCAAAGTCTATTTTCTCAATCCATAAGAGCACTAATTAGATCAACAAGTTAATCCCTTCACAAAGTCTATGCCTTATCCATACCTTATGTATAGCTTGGGAAAAGTATAGCTTCTGAAGCTTCAGTTAATATAAATAAGCAACTTAATATAAATATAAACTTAATATAGACATAATATAAATAATATATAATATAGACTTAAGACTTAATATAGTTAATATAAATAAAACGAGACTCCAATAAAGTAAGAGAATACGGAATGCGAAAGTTTGAATGGATAAATAGTGCATTCTAGAATTCAATGAGAGCGGAAGTAGACAAAAAGCTCGTGACGGTGTGGCCGGCTGTCACAAGAGCCTGGGAATAGACAATGCACACATGTGCTGCGTGCGGGAAACAATGTGTCGTTAAATTAAAGTCACGGGCCGCGGGAACGAATACGTGTTGTGAGTGGATCTGAGGTCATATATAAGACTAGCGTTGTGTAGTCCAGTTCATACTAGCAGTTTGTGATTGTAGTTGCTGTAAATGTAGTATGGCATGTCTTTCTAATTTCTTAACTTAATAAATCCAATATTAATTGATCAGGAGAATCATGGAATTGTCTCCTACTGCTAAACTGTAAAAATTTTAAACATTTCTAAATTGTACAAATATAGATACTGTATATATCAGACTAATCAGTACTAAATTGGCGGATCAGACAACAAAGAAAGGTATGTATGCATACGAATATGCTAGTGAAATAACGATATTTTAACCCTTTCGGCACCGCCATTACATTCTAAATTAGCTCTAAAATACTGCTATGTAGTTTCTAATTAACTTTTTAAAATACTGAGCACTCTACATAGTGTAGCAGTGTAATCTACAGTGACGTAGTGAGAGGGCAGGAGGATATGTATCCCTAATATGTCACGTAAATATTTTATTAAGCCTAAAAACAATACACATACATTGTATAAATACACATTGAATAACTTGTATAACACACTTACAATAAGTCTTACATTGTATAAATTGCATGCATCCCCCAAAATGCCTCCCCAAGATTAAAGTACCATCTACAAAATTGAATTCTGGCTATGCCACTGGCAGTATATAAGTTACAGGATATAGCGTCATCTACCCTTTGCAATCCGCACTCTGACAACATTTATTATTACTATGACAAGTAGTGATTACAAAATTCTTTATATTTTAAACAATAAAAATCGCTATATGTTTTAAGCCATTCCCGTTGTCATAAAAGATTAATAACATTTTCTAAGTATAGGCCTACATTGTACATTTTATATAATATTACGTAGATGTATTATCATACATTCAAACATTTTACCAATTCAAACCCTCTGCCTAATTATGAAGTTTTAAAACATCTATCAATCATCTGTTCATTTGCTTCCAATTAAGCAATTTTCTGAAAAATATAAACTTAAATTTTACAATTGTAATGCACTATTTTGCTCACGATCTCGAAATAAGCATTTCAACAGGTTGCCATTTTTAACAAAGTTCACAAATTTCGTTGTTAACTTATCAATCCAACTCATAATAAAACTAATTAATCTGCAATTAGATTAACACCAATGTATATCTGGATTTATTTACTCAACTACTCTGTTAACTAGATTCTATAAATAGCTCTGTACGTAGAGCGTCAGAAACGTCATGAACTATAAAATTGCTGTTCTAGAGGTCAGGGGTCAATTCCCGGTAGAGCTGAATTGAGAGTAAAATCTAGGACATACAATGAATTGATAACATGGACAATTGACTACACACCGCCTAATGATTTAAATACGTGATAGTAAAAGTGATAAATATCGTCGCTGATGATCATTCACTATAGGGGTGTTTTAATAGAATACATAGCAAAAACAAATCACGAAGTTGTTCCGCTTTTGAATCGATACTCGATAATCGATACATTTGAAAAAAGTTTGCTTATTGGTTGATTGGATGTTAAGTTATTAATTGATTGATAGGCTAATTTTCGTTTGACTAACTGATTGACTGCCAAATATTTGCTTCATATTTGTCCATAAGGACATATTCGTAAGCTAAAGCCCAGTAGCTTAACGTCAGTTTCCTACCTCGAAACCATATCAGTGGCAAGCTGAGCACTGAAATGAACCCTGCACCTACTGGTCCGCTGTCCAAAAACTTTCTTACATGCTTGTGGATTAGGCTAATACACTGAGTGATTTTATTGATTGATTGATTGATTGATTAGATGCTGGTAACAGCGGCTGTACTGCTGCTTTCAATTGATCTATGGGGTCCTCGATATGTCGCTCAGGCTGGCTATGGTTACTCCGGCAAGGGAACAAGTAAGAAGATTTTTATCTTTATCAATCGATATATTTGAAAAACTTCACTTATTGGTTCATTGGATGATTGATTAAATGACTAATTGATTGATAGACTAATCGTCGGTTTGCTGACTGACTGATTGGCTGATTGAATGGCTCAATGAGAATTTAACGTCCATTTCCTCGTCATAAGGCATTGTCGGGGACGTCTCCTGCAGACACTGCACCAACAGACGTTAACACACCACACGATGAATACCGAGTATATAAAGATCAAAGAGAAAGCAAGATCAAAACATTGCAAGTCCAAGATCCGAGGCGAGATGGTCAGAATATTGACCTTAGGCGGAAAGAGAAGAGTTATTAATAGCATGACGACATACTCGATTGTTTAATACTTTACTTTGTGTAGTTTTTTTACATTTCAGAAAATGTTTGCTGACATTTAATCAGCAAATATTTCTGTTAGGTAGTAGATTCAATAATTATAATTTGTTTGTCAAGCATTTGTGTATCATATGGTATTTCATGTTGTGCAAATATTTAATTGACTTAAATGTCGTTAGAAATATTGTTTATATGTTATCATTCGATCATTCGATCATACGATCATTCGATCATACGATCATTCGATCATACGATCATTCTATCATACGATCATTCGAGCATACGATCATTCGATCATACGATCATTCGATCATACCATCATTCGATCATACGATCATTCGATCATACGATCATTCGATTATTCGATCAAACGATCATTCGATCATTCGATCATACGATCATTCGATCATACGATCATTCGATCATACGATCATTCGATCATTCGATCAAACGATCATTCAAGTACGATCTCTCACGTTGTTACCACAAGATAAGTTAGTGACAAATATGCAGTTTATAATCCGCTATGCATTTGCAGATCCTTTAACTGTCAGAGATTCCACTCTCTGTTTAGCATATTAATGATGTCTGAAGTAAAGAACTGATTATGATTAAAGAAATAAGGAATATTTTTGACAGAATAATTCACTTTCCTATTTCTCTCGAAGTAGCTAATTTGCTGCCCAATTATCTATTATTTAGTAACTTACTGCTCTGTCATGGAGCTCACTTTCTCTTCGTTCTGTGGATTTGCTAGAACGTTATAATGATGCTGAACTGCTTGTAATTGCATTTTCCCCTTTAGAAGCATCTGACATCACCCTCGGATGAGGAATGTGACATTGAAGTCTTCATTGTATTGTATCGTCCCTAATAATTTCAGTCGATCATTTGGTCATGCAATGAATTATTTATTTACATAGTTGTCCTGCAGTTAATTCTAAGTTTTTGTACATTAGTGATGCTGTACAATTTTGAACTTGCTCACAACAACCAGTTCGAACTTCCGTTTAAATGAAATTACTTTTAAATTTTAAGTCAATATTTTAACGGGTCATAAGGAACGAGTGATATGTACCTAGTGATATATTACGAATTTTAAGAGTTCATATACTTTTATCAGTTTGAGTAAACCATTTCCTTCTCGATCGGATATTCTTAACAAGCGGTTCATGGAAGGAACGATTTTCAACTATTGCGCATGCTCACAAGAATTGTAATAAGAATTTTGTTATACAGTATTAAGATTTTCTAATACGATATGTTGACATCGTGTATTCAACCGTATTCTAACGGAAGCACCGATAGCTTATGGGTATAGTGCTAGGATTTAGATCATGTTGTTCGGTTTTCGATTCTGGCTCGAGCCTCTTTGAATATTTTAAAGTTTAAGTTATTAAATTTTATTAGTTCCATAAGAATATAAGAATGTGGTTAGTTAGGGTTAGTGTGAAGGGTAGGGGTTAGGGTTAGGGATAGTTTAAAAAAATACAATTTGTAACTTTTTAACGCTAAATTTGCAACTTTGACCCTGTCACACCGGTCATGGCGCATGCGCAATAGTTGGAATTTGGAAATGATTCCTGCAGCGAACCTCTTGTATATTCTTATTAATTCATAATATTTTACGTGCATTTATACACATCTTATCAGTAACAAGGAGAGCAGTTCGATGACCAACCTTAATGTAATTAATGAAACCGTAAAATAATCTCTATTTATTGTTTAATTTTAAATTTTAAATAAATTTTAATAGTCTCCTTTTTGTGATCAGAGAGCATATCTTATTTTATAAATAAAATTTATCATTTACATAGTTTTCATATCTGAATAGTTGTGCATTTCTCAAAGTACATGCACGGTGAGTTATATTTCATACATTCAAAGCGCAAAACAAATAAAATTTATATCGTTCAAGGTTTGTTTATCTGAATATCTGTGCACTTATCAACCTATTATAGTTAACTGCATCATTCATTACGTTTGTTCCAATGTTATGCACCTATTGTATGATTTATTTACAATGCATTATATTCATTTTGTATTTACTTATAGCTGAATGTACTTCTGTAGTTGATGGTTTGAAATTTGAAATTGAACAATATATACCCTGTGTTTATGAATAAACTAACGCACCTAACACGTACTCGACAGGTTCTTGCGAGAGGGACGGGTTCTACTACAACGATGCCTCGTCTCTGACCATCTGCTCTAACGGCAACCAGTACCTGCAGCACTGCGCATTCGGCACCAAGAACCGAGAGTCGAACCACTACGGGTCGGGCAAGTCCCACGCCTACAGCGACTTCTGCAACGTCAACCTCAACGACTACGGTGCGGGAGCCTCGAGAAAACATAGCGGCCCCAGCTACTACCAAGAGCTGCCTAATTGGAGGGCCTACAGGCAGGCCACCAGGCATTCCTCCAGTGGCAGCTATGGTGGTCATGGTGGTGGTGGATATGGTGGTGGTGGTCATGGTGGTGGATATGGTGGTGGTGGTCATGGTGGTGGATATGGTGGTGGTGGATATGGTGGTGGTGGTCATGGTGATGGATATGGTGGTCATGGTGGTGGTGGATATGGTGGTGGTGGTGGTCATGGTGGTGGTGGATATGGTGGTGGAGGTCATGGAGGTGGTGGATATGGTGGTGGTGGATATGGTGGTGGAGGTCATGGAGGTGGTGGATATGGTGGTGGTGGATATGGTGGTGGTGGTCATGGGGGTGGTGGATATGGTGGTGGTGGTCATGGTGGTGGTGGATATGGTGGTGGTGGTCACGGTGGTGGTGGATATGGTGGTGGTGGTCACGGTGGGAGTGGCTTGCAGCCTGCCTCTCAATATGGCACCGCTCACGTTCCAGCATATCACAAAATTCCCTATCACTAGCACTTGATCGAAATATCTTATTTATAGAAATTAACATGACATTAAGTGAACTTCTTTCTAATTCTATAAGAATATAATTATTATTTTTATTATTTCTTTGTATTTTTTGTCTAGAAATTAGAGCTAGATAGGGAGTATCATAAGAGGTGATGGTTTGCTGCAAGATTAACACGAAGATAATCAGAAACGAAAATTAATAGAGAATGATCGAAATAAGTATTTTTGATAATAATAATTTAATAGCGCATATAGCGATGACAAGGAAAACTGAGGATAAGATTGGCTACAAGAATTTATGCCATGAACCTAACTCTTGACAGTACACTGAGAGATTTTGTTGAAAAGTCATTGATTAAATTCTAGAGTTTAGTTTCCACTCTCAGCATAATTTCATTTTTCATATGTGTGGAAAAATTAAGCAATTCATCAATATTGGCTGATTAAATTTTTGTCGAATAGGAAATGTAAATTGCAATCGAATCTGCACTTAGCTTCTTAATTATATTTACATCATGATAACACTAATTACTACAATGTTTACATTTATTATTATTAATTTATTGGTAGATATTATTTGTATTAGGATTTCATAGACTTCTGTGCTTGTATGATCATAAGCCGTTAACATCTACAGTGTCATTACTTTTTTCGTTTCGTTTTTAATGTACGGAAGTGTATATAAGCCTGACAATAAATTTATCACATTATATGACATTATATTTGTCATTTTAATGTCATATATATTGACATTAATTTTTGATATGTACAAAAATTGTACATACTGAAGAGCTCAATAATTGACCTACCTGAAATCAATAGCGTAGCAGTATAATTATGGAGGGTGTTATAATTGGCTTTCTTGTCGCAGACATTCTTTCAGGAGAATAAACTGACTCTAGGTTGAACTAAAATAAGCTTTAATGAAATGGTTTTAAAATAAAATACATGATAAGTTTTTGAAATCTATAAAAAGTATCGCAAGACTATTTGTTTCTTAAATTAAATACTGATAGGATCATTAATTTTTATTGTCTGCATAGGCACCTATATCTAACGTATCTACAGAGCTAATGTATAATAATATACATCATATTTTAAGTTTCTTATACTGCGCTCTTGCACATGTAATTATCTACGTGTTCTGCAGGTTTTAGTAAGCTGTATTCTTACTATTATTATAATGATACGTTTGATTGAATGTCGCTCATATACTGTATGTAAAATGGCTGATACTGCTGCATATAATTGTATATTTAGAGTCGTTATCTAAGTGTATATATTTGATGTTAAATCGTCGAGTGTGAAAAATTTTCATTGTAATGTGTGAGGACCAGACGTTAAATTCTTATTGATTGATTGATTGATTCGGTTAATGTGATCTCTAATGTGTGCAAAAGAAACGAGGGTACAATAAAATTTGTAAATTGTCAGAATGACGAGATGTTTTTATTATTTAAAATAATTTTAATAAAGCTATTAAAGTCTTTCTCAGTTATATTAAAATAATTCAAAACAATGCAAGAAAGTAATAGTAGTCGTTCAAGCATTTAGTCATAATAATTATGACAAATGTGTTTAGTAATAATAATTTATTATTATGACCCAAGTATTTAGTCATACTAATTTATTATTATGACTAAAGTATTTAGTCATAATAATTTACTATTCGCTAAATCGTTTAATCAAAATAACTTCAGGACGTCAGGAAAGTTTTGGTTAATAGACAAGCCTATTGAAGTGACCGGTGCGCATGTTCTATACAGTCGCGGTTAAAGTAAACTTTAACACAAGCGACATACAGTAAGTTGATTCAAGTCTTCTTTTCTTATTTGAAATATTACCAGCATCATGGCATGGTAAACACCTGGTGTCTCCTATAAGGCGTATCTTTTTATAGTCCGCTTCTAACTCTTACAGATCATCGGATCCATAATATCGCATAGCTATATCATATATATTATTATAATATATACATAATTATACTAAAATTGTTAAAACAAGGCTCCCATTAAGTTTCCCATTGCCTTCGTCAGTTCCTACTTAATACACTCATACGATGCGCACAATTTACGGATGATCTAATCTTCAGAGGTCCGGACACAACACGGCATCAGGTTAAAACGACTCACCTAAAGCCGAGCATACGACACACGACCCCTGCGTCCTGAACGTTCCACCCATCAGCACAGATAGTCCCCCACACCCCATTGTAGAGTATCTCCACCCTCCCGTCCCTCCCTGTGCCTGACCCACCCGCCAATCTCACACTCAGCACCACAGGTACCTGCCCTTGTCCTTCATTAGAAATCAATTAATCGATATACCAATCAATCAATCTATCAATCTATTAGCCAAGTTAACAATCTCACATTCAGTCACCTGTCAATGTCCTTCATTAGAAATTAATCAATAAATACAACATATCAATCAAGCAATCAATCAATATATCAATATATATATATATATATATATATATATATATATATATATATAACTATCAATTAGCCAATCAGTCAATCTCATACTCAGTGCTACAGGTACCTCTCCTCATTTGAAATAATTAAATCGATATAACAAGTAATCAATTAATCAACCCGTTAATCATTACATCAATCTTTGCAGCATTCAAGTTGTCTATTAATTATTCTGTTAATCAATCAATCAAACAACCAATGGAATACTCATTAGAACTGTCATTCGCAAATCTCATTCAAAAACATGATTACATATATTTACCCTGAAATATCCATCAATTAATAGAAAATCACTCTCAAATCATTCTAGGGAAAGAGAATTGAAATAAACAAGTAAAACATTGAAGCTAGTAAGAAAAGCAAAACTTTCAAATACTTAAATATATATATATTTAAAATTAAATATTATTTAAAAAGACTTAAATATTATCGAAATGGAAAAACAACAAGAAAGAATAATAGAAAAAGAAAAATAACAATAGAGAATAACGGCAATAGGAAAATAATAAGAGAAGCTATAATAGAAACTGAACGATAAAAATAACTTGAGACTTAAACTGTGCGAGTAATCTCACTCTCAAACAATACAGTTAGAGATTTTTGTCCTGAAATATCAATCAATTGACCCATAAGTCACTCAATAATAAGTCAGTCATTAATTCATCAGTCATCAATTAATCCTAACGCAGAAAATAAATCAGAGAATATATGGAAATTAATTTTAAAGAATCTGAAAATTTATGATATTAACCTTCAATAACTAAAAATAGTCCTAAAGAGAGCTTAATAGTCAAACAATCTGATATCTAAAGATAAACATTTAAATTAATTACGTAATTAAATTATTTCAATTGATTGATGACTAACCGTTGGTCAGCTGCTGTAAGGTGTTGCAGATAAACAGCAGAAATATCGGCGTAACTTCTCTACGTAGCATTTTACTTGTAATAACGAGGTTAACGATGTGTTGAATGCGGTGATGTATTCATCAGGTATTCATTTTACATGTAATTACAAATCATAGAGTTCTCTGAGTCTCTATTTCTATAGTAGTAGGCCTAGTTATTAGTCTTTTTTTCTTTCTATTAGGTAATCAAACCGTTAAAATGTTGGCCTATATGTTCAAGCTTATCCTGAAGTTTCTGTTGATGGTGAGTATAAAGATACCAGCAGAGTTGCCTAGGATGTACCGGATGGAAGACTATTCAGAATCAAATCTTATCTGAAATGATAACGCACACAATTTCAGTAATAATTTCCATGCAGTAAGTGAAATTACTAGCAGTTGATTATTTATGTACAGCATTTTACTTCGTTTTAATTACTGTGTGGTCTGCTCGAACCAGGTTTTATATTGAATTAAATTAGGCTAATTGTATATAATAGTGAAAAACAAATCAAACAGATAGGTAGATAGGATAGTTTTCTCATGGAATGACGCACCTGCCTAGTAAATTAAATGTTAGTCGAAGCTGAGAAAGGCATAGGAGGCCCGCCTCGTCATAAGCAGAATCCCCCAAGAATAATGGTATATCGTGTTAGATGATTTAAAGACCCACTAATATGCGGACGTGGCGAGAAAATCCGAAGACAGAGAAGAGTTGAGGCGATATATAAGTACATGTATGCCATGAACCTGTTACTGGGCAGTGCACTAAGAGCGAGAGAGAGAATAATGAAACAATAATCCATAACAATATTTATTAAGCTATCACAAGTTATATCTTTTATGAATCCATATCCTGTTTAAGTCTTCATGAATGTGTCGGTCCATTCAAAGATTATGTCCTGCGTGCTATCAGCTTTACCTGGATTTGAACCCAAGAGAGTTCACTTCACGATAGATAATTTTACGACATAGCAAACTGCTCTGCGTTACTAGCTATTTAAAAGTCGATCAATAGTTTAATTTGATATTTTAATCGTTACTAATCCTTTTAAATAGCTTAATACAAATGTCGCATCTTCTTTCAATAAGTCAACGATTCGATTTGTTATTCGATTTGGCTTGCACTGATGCGCATTGAAGAAATGAACTACAGGTGTAACAGAACGATTCGTGGTCCACTTAGTTCTACACAAATGAATGATTTTGATCATTTAAAGGACAGGTACATGTATTAACTGAACCATACGTAGCCCCTTTATGAAAACGCATGCTTGTCCAAATCTAATGCATCGGAGCCTACAGTCGCAAATATATCAAATATAACTACTGACAAAATTACAAATGAAGACGTTCTTGGCAGAGTCAGCACAGATGAACAGTTAATAAATGTGATAAGACATAGAAAGAAAAACTTGCTAGGACATATTGTAAGGGGTATTGTTTGCAAAATATGGAATTGAAGGAAGAATACAAGGGGAAAGAAATTGCGGAAGAAAACTACATAGGGTTTTTGATGATTGGATAACAAATTCATATATGTGTATAGAGATGAAAAGGAAGGCTGAGGATAGAACTGATTGACACATCAATACCACGGACCTGCCTTTAGGCAGTGCACTAAAGAAACGTGCACGAATAAACGTGATACGCAGTGTATAAACGATATTGAATTCCAGTCACTCTGCCTACTACTACTACACCCAAGTTAGTTCTCAGATTAATACATGCAGTTTACGGTTACCATGGAACGTTAGCTTACAATCACGAGATCAACACAATTGAGAAAACCGCTGAGAATAAAAACTGTTTACACAGCAGGTTTAACTCGGTGCTGGCCACTAAAGTGAGCATACTAAGCATAAGCTTCCTGATTATTATTCAGTGACACGCATTGTTTAGCAAATGCAACGATTTCATAGCCATTGCCTGTAATTCTAAAGAATACTTTGTCGTTGGTTAATAACGTCAAGGGTAAGGTCAAAAGAGATGTTGATAGGACGCAAGATGATTGCAAATCTTTAATCTAATCCATCCAACTTTTTAATTAATTCCAATAATGCAGTAAGTGCTAATCGGTAAACGTTACACAGTAGCTGTTAATAAATAAGTGCTAATTATTGATTAGTATTTTTTGTGCTAATCACGTATTTTGCTGATTAACACTGAAAGTGCTAATCATTGATTAGTAGGCCTACTTATTAACACTTATTGATTATTAATCAATAAATATCAATATATCTCTCTCTTTTAGTGCACTGCCTACTGGCAGGTCCATGGTACATAACGCCTCCACTCTTCTCTGTCTTCCGCCTTCCTCTTCATTTCCACATATGAGTAGGTCATTAAATTATCTAACATACCTAATCTCGGCCTGCCCCTGCCTCTTTTTCCCTCCATTCTACCTTCTATGACCTCTTTTAATAGACCTTCCCCCCTTAGAATGTGACCTATCCAACTCTTCTTCCTATTTCTGAATACATTTATCAACTGTCTATCTGTGCCAACTCTCTCCAGGACTTCCTCATTTGTAACCTTTTGAGTCCAGCTAATCCTCTCCATTCTTCTCCAAATCCACATTTCCAATGCCTCCAGTTTCCTAATATCTTCCTTCCTTAAGGTCCATGTTTCACATGTCAATATAGAAGTGGTATTAATAAATATGAAATAATAAGAGTTAATCTGTAAGTATTAATCAATAAATATTAAAAAATTAATGGTTAATAAATAATTGCTTATAGATAAGCATTAATCAATAATTGTTAATTAATAGGCCCAAATTGTTAATCAGCAAAAGAGCATTAATGATATACCATCACTATTATAACCAACCAGAAGATTTAACTTTATATTTTATACTAAGCCATTAGCATTACTATCATACAAAAAAACCAATAAATGCTGAATATATTGTTCTTATTTTCAATGGTAGAATTTCATACATTTTACAGTCCACAGGACTTAAAGCTATATAAGCTGAGTTTAGCATTAGCGTTTGAAGCGAATGTTTACTTTCTGAGACTTTACTTTATTTACTTTACTTTATTTAGCTCTTTACTTTATTTAGCATAGCATGGTTTCGAACGCGCAACGTTGCGATATTTTCAGGCAAGCTTGCTACCGACTCAGCCACCAATTGGCACAGTTAACCAACTGTAAACCTATGACAAATTTCAGTGCAATCTTTGCATGAAATGTAGACTTGATAACGTTAACCATGTATCAGAATCAAGAATTCGTTAAAAACTTACAAATGCCATATGTTTTTAGATACAACAGTTTTCTGCTTTATGTTGCAAAATTAGGGTCGCAGTGTCGTTATATTTGAAATACATATGACATTCTAAAAATTATTTTATTAAATTATAAAAGTTAAATAGGAATATCTGCCAATAGAAGCAAATAACAGTAAATACAAAGCTGCATGGCAAGAGCCACCAGGCGCTACCAATGGGCATCGTGATTGGTCAGTAACAGCTGAAAGCTGCTGATAGCTGTTGGTAGCTGCGAATAACTGTTGATAACTGCAGATAACTGCAGATGGCTGCTGATTGCTGCTGATAACTGCTGATAACTGCTAATATCTGCTTATAGTTGCAAATAACTGCTGATAGCTGCTGATAACTTCAAATGACTTTTGATAGCTGCTGATAGCTGCAAGAAGCTGCTGACAGCAGGTGACAACTGCTTATAGCTAGCTTCAGTACTACTAGTTTTGTATAACTGGGTAAGCGCTGTTTGCTGTGAATGTTCTAAAGAAAGTTATAATAGTAAGATTTCTAAAAGAAATTCAGTCCTATGGATAGGGGTCTTGAATATTTACCTAGACGTGTAAACTGACTTTATCACTCTATCCAAACAGGCTGTAACTGCGAAATTGTTTAGAATGCAAAGTGTAGCAGATGCAAATATATTCTGCATCAAAGGCTTGCGGTCAATATAAATGTGATGTTAAATATAATAAAATATTTATGTCCATGTCAATAACGCTCTGACGCATAATGAATACGCAATGCATGGTTTAATCATTGAAGACTAGTTCTTTTGTCTAGTGCTTATGACTAATGCTTATGACGAATGCTTCTGACTAATGCTTCTGACTAGTCATTATGACTAGTGGTATCTTACGCTAAATATGAGTCTAGACTCAGTTTCATCTCTTGAATAGATATCGTCTACGGGTCCGGTAATGGCGGATCCAGGAGGGCTGAACCCCCTCTCCCTCTAGGCCTGTCTATATAAAATTCCTATTGTGCTCGTAGCTATTTGTACATACATGTATGTAGGCTGTATAAGAGCAGAAAAGTAAAAAAGGATGTTAGTATGAAAAAAAAACATTTGAACTTTCTGTTCCGATGAAAGCGCACGCCGCACATGTAGGCGTAAGTAAAAATAAAGGAAACTGTCCAAATAATTAAAAATATGGTGTTCGGTTCGATTCGGGTTTGATGTTGTTCCCATCTCTAAATCTACATATGATTAGAAACGACAAGTAATGGATAATATATATGTAACATGGATGATGGATTTTTATGTATAAATGCTTAATATTAGATTGATATGCGCAAGAAAAAGTGGGAAAACGAAAGCTTTACCACTGTTGCTCACAAACACTCATAGTACAAAATGTTTCATACCCAAATGGTACGTATGGGGAGGAGTTAAATTGAAGCACTCAACTTAATAACTCGGGCACAGAGAAGAAATTGAGAGATTGTTCAAAATTTAAAGCTCAGTTACGGGCGTTAACTCACAAAAGCGGCCATGTGGTCAAAATCTAAACAGATCAGTCTAGCAATGTATCCTTCTTGAAGCAATGTATCCTTCTTGAAGCGCAACCAGTTATATTAAGCACTGATTTAAGATATAGACTCGCTTAGACAAATACAATTTTTGCTTCTAAATGTGTCCACATTGTGAACATTTGAGTACAATCGATCAACGTATTATCTCTCTCTCTCTCTCTCTCTCTCTCTCTCTCTCTCTCTCTCTCTCTTAAGTGTTCTGCCGAGTGACAGGTCCAAGGTTCCTGCTATTCCTATCTATCAGCCGCATTTTCCCTACATAAAGAGCAATGCATCGATCTAATATCTAATAGTTAACCCCTTCACAATATGCTATGCCTTATCCACCCCTTAATGTAGACAACAGTTTGTGAATAACATGGCTTCTGAGGTGGTTTATCGTTGCCTTCCTCTGCTCCTGCTCACGCCTTTTACCACACGTGAGTTTACTGTTGATCTATTTCTCGAAATCCCGGTCACATCACGGGACGACCAACGTATATATAAGGTTATCATATTTCATGTTTAACTTTCGTCACACACTGGCTGGAGCCAGTGTTGATGTCGATAATGTACTCGACCGCGAATCAGTATGTGCGGGGTTCAAATACTGGGCTCGCCCGTCACTGACATCGCTTTTGAGTTAGGAAACTGACGTTAACATTCGCTTTAGCTTTTTTATATCTCTATCCACCATTTCGTTGTAGCAGACACATATCCAAGACCTTCACACATTCCATAATTACATAAATTACATACAAGAGCACTCTATCAGCTGATCTTATTACACAGGCAATGCCTTTACTAAACCTTAATGTAGCCTATTACCTAGACAAAATGTGAATTCGACAGTGATTTTCAGTGCTGTTCTCTGTAATTGCATAGTTGTACGTCTCAAATGACAAGTACAGTAAGTGGTTGTTCTATTCTGTAGCACTGCTGAAAATATCAGAACGAATAAAGCCAATTCCTTCTTGACTTTATCTAAGGGACTCAACCAGAGATTTGGACTTCCTTTATTCTTTACAGAACCTCCCGAACATGGCGAAACAGCAATAGGAGACACATATATTATCACACGAATGAGACATTTATCTTAAATTGCACTCTTAATTACACCTTTTAGCTTTAAAATAGCGAACATTTCCTACCTCGTAAAACTGAATAAACTATTCAACTGTCTACCGCACATGTACTGTGAGGCTATTGAGCCGTGGAATACCGTTGAGCTGAATGGTTTCAAGTTCGAACTTGTCCGGCGCCTGTAAACAGAATGTTTGTGTGTAACTCCAGTGTTGCCAGTGAGAAAATACTTTAAAAATAAGGTTTGCTGTGGTAAAGCTCTAAAATAAACCAGAAATAAACGAACCAAAAAATCGAAAACCAGTAAAAAGCCTAATTCTTATTTCGATTTATCTTCAATTTTGAAGTGCGTGCAAGAGGCATAGCCAGGATTTAATCTTAGGGAGGCACTTTAATCTGGGGGAGGTACTTTATAATCTTGGGAGGCACTTTAATCTTGGGGGAGGCAAATTAATTTTGGGGGAGGCAAATTAATTTTGGGGGAGGCACTTTAATCTTGGAAGGGGCATTTGGTGCGAGGCAGACTTCATAAAATATGTGCCCTTATATTTTGAGCTTAATACAAATTTTACAGGCCATCTTGTGGGAGGCATATGCCCTCCCCTGACTTACGTCCTTGCAACGTCCGTTTCCCACCACGAGGTGGGTTAATATAACGTTGCCCTAGATATCTTAATTGAAAGAGGAATGATCGATATCCCTCATGTGATCACGAGATATTTGAAGCCAACATTTCTACAGGTGGATTGGGAGCCTAAGCTTTCTGAATTTTGGCTTCAAATAAGCCTCCTCCTTCGACGTTTAGATAAATAAGGTGGAGGTTTGGCTAGGAGAGTAATTTTGGTACCTTGTAAGGTAGATAATATAGTATCGGATTTGCTGAACTCCCACGTACGTTTTTTAGTCTACATGTACATGTATACTGTAGCATGAAATTAACACGGAATAACAACAGTATGATGAATCTAAGTGAATGTAACATGTGAAAATCGACTTAGAAATTCGCTGAATAGATCTTGAAAACAGTTTGACAGCATTAATTTTAAATGAAAGACTTCTTTAATTTCGAATAACTAAACCATATATAAACATGTGTTCCCGTGTTGTGTCCGGGTTGTTTGAAGAATTGATCAACCGGTGACTGCACGTGCGCTAGAAGGCGACTAAAGCACTAAGATCCATACCAACGTCAGAAAGGGCATTCGATTGGTGAGCGCCTAGGCTCCAGAAATTGCTACAAAAATTTAAATGAATGGAAAAGTCTCAAATAGGGGATTGGCTGGTGGTGTGGTGTAGGACAGAGAGGATTTGAGACAGTCTATTTGTCCATTTTTCCTGCATTCAAATTATCTGAACGGTTAGAAAACGCTGCTCTTTACTGTTGATCATCAGCACACTTGTTACATGTCACACGCCTTTCTGTGTGGCTGTGCTCTTTGCATACTGCTTGTTTACAAATTGAGCAAGTCTGACGAATCTTTCGCTCGATTTGTCGTGGACAGTAGCATCGACGCTTAGGTTCCCCTTCTGTGGCTGTCAGTGGCACACGTGGTACATCAACACCGCATATGAATGTCTTCTACATCTCGCTTATAGCGGCCAATTTATTACTTTTTCTTTCTCCCGGCGACGCTTGTCATCAAATCGGATTCATATCAGTAGGACTTCAAACCGACTGCTGCTCATTACAGCTCTGAAGAAAGGCCTTGAATATGGTCCGTCAATCCATAGATCACGAACGCTTTCGTTACGACCTTTTGTTGTGCCAATGCAGCAAGCCAAACAATGCCTTCATCTCAATGAGGTCAGTGTTCTGCCAGTAACTTTCTCCTTGTATGTGTCTGTTATTATGCCTATGCTTCTCTATTTCTTGGTTTGTGTAACGCACGATTTGTTCAATCATATCATCCGTAATCTACAAACTATGACAGTCCTCAACTGAGTGTACAAGCTGGATCACTTCCACTGATGGTCCCTCTTTCTCTGTCACTATGTTATGCGCAACTGTCCTGCCCTGCCTCGATGCATATCATCATGATCAAAATCTTCCCTTGAATCAAAGCTTAGCTAGGGTTGGAATTTGAATAGACTTACTTTACCATTCGTTTTATAAAATTTTGTTGCACTTTCAAGAGCCTCGCCGAATGCCCTCTCTGGCGTTGGTTTGATCTTAGTGCTTTGTCTACAATTACACGGTTGATCAATTCTTCAGTAACCCGGACACAACACAATAAAGAAGAGAAATCAATATATAAATAAAAGATATAACTGAACACTCTATGATGATAAATTATATAAATTTATACATATTTATAAATAAATAAATAAATAAATAAATAAATATATATATATATTACATGATTCTATGATTCTATTCTATTCTATATATTACATGATTCTATATATATGTATATATATATATATATATATATATATATATATATATATACTTTATATATTCCTTACATAAGTTGCATTCAACTCAATTCATTCACTCAATACACTAGGTCTGAGGCATCTGCACTGCTGTACAGTCTATGGTCGAGAGTAGTAGGACACTATAACTGTAATATAAGCTTATCTAATTGTGATCAACCATGTCAAAGCCTAGTGCGAATCGTGATTCCGACCAAAATAAACAAAAACTGAACAACAAGCAGCAAAATAAGACAAAAATAAATAAGCGAGCAGCAAAATAAACCAGAATATGATATTTCTCGAGGAAAAATAACTTGGCACCAGCTATAGACATGAAATAAACCAGACCTGGTTGAATTAAACCAGCGTTGGCAACACTGTGTAACGTCCAGGCTGATCAGCTAAGCTCAGTGACAAAGTGCGTGACTCCGTGAATCGTATTCTGTCGATGCGAGCCTATATAGGCGGAACTGAAAGTGTTTCTATAGCAAAAGCTACCAAATCACAACATAACATTACAGCGTCAGGAAGCAATTATATGCTTGTTTAAGACTCATCAGGCACTTAACTAAAACCACTTAATATAAATCAAATCATACAGACTTTATGTCAACATGTGAAATCTATACGTAGCCTATGCATAACATTGAACATGCACTTAGCATCTAATTTACATGTTCTTATGTTTATCATATTTATTTTTTAAAGCATTCACTGATTCTGCTTCCACAACTTCGCTTGGCAAACTATTCCAAGCATTTATAACTCTCTGATTAAAGAAAAATTTCCTAAATTAAATCTAGTCTACTTCTAAATTTACTAAGTTTATAAAAATGCCCCCTTGTGTTTCTGTTGTTTGATAAATTAAACCAAATACTATGGTTAACTTTGCTGAAGCCTTTGAGTATCTTAAAAACTTCTATTAAATCTCCTCTAGTTCTCCTCTTACTTAAAGAGGTTAATCCTACGAATTTTAATCTATTATCATAACTAAGTTTTTGACAGTCAAATGCCAGCCTTGTTGCTCTGGCTTGTACCCTTTCTAATTTATCGATATCTTTCTTAAGATATGGGCACCAAGCCTGAACGCAGTATTCAAGTTTTGGCCGTACAAGAGCCTTATATAGACTTACCACAATATCTTTATTTCTACATGCAATTGTTCTTTTAATCATTCTTAATACACAATTAGCACTATTTACAACTTTACTACAATTTTCACTAAATTTAAAAGAGCTATCCACAAAGACACCTAAATCCCTCTCACTGTTTGTAGATTTTAGTTTAATATTGTTCAATGTATACTCAATTTCTAAATTATTATTCCATATATGCATAACTCTACATTCCTCAGCATTGAACTCCATTTGCCAATCCCTAGACCAGTTCTGTAATATTTTTATATCATACTTTAAAATCTCAGCATCTTCAATGTTTTTACTATCTTTGCCACTTCAGAATCATCTGCAAATTTACTAAATTTAGATACAATATCTATGTCAATGTCATTGATGTAAACTAAAAATAATAGAGGTCCCAAAACAGAGCCCTGTGGCACACCACTCTTCACTGCTTCCCATTCCGAGAACTCTTCCTCGATACACACCCTTTATTTTCTATTGCTTAACCAATTGCCTATCCACTTTAAGAGTTTGCCCGTTATTCCATGTGCTTCCAACTTACTAAGTAATCTTTTATGTGTAACTTTATCAAACGCTTTAGCAAAGTCTAGATATAAGATATCAATGCTATTTTTATTATCTACTGCCTTTGTAATATATTCTAAAAAAATCCAGCAAATTAGTTAAACAAGAACGCCCACTAATAAAACCATGCTGACTATTTCTAATTAAGTTATATTCTTCCTAGAAACTAATTATTTTATCCTTAATAATGCTTTCAAATGTCTAACCGATTATACTTGTTAAGCTTATAGGTCTATAATTTTCTGCTTTATCCCTATTTCCCTTTTTATGTATTGGTACAACATTGGCATTCTTGAAATCTTGAGGAACCACCCCTGTATTCATTGAAGTTTTTAGTAGGTTTAATAGAGCTGGTGCTAATTCATCTCTTAGCTCCGAAATCAGTTTTAGTCATTTTTGCCTAATTCATTTATGCAATCTGTAATTATACCTCTAGTTAAGAATAAATCTGGCGATTTATCTGACCTTAATCATTACAGAGCAATTGCAATTTCTAATGCATTATCTAAATTGTTTGAATCTCTCATTGCGCAATCTATACATAGCCTTTCTGAATATGATAATTTTAAGTTTGGGTTTAAGTCTGGCCATTCAACCGGATTATGTACTCATGTACTAAAGCAGACTATCGAGTATTATAGACATCATGGAAATCATGTTTTTACCTGTTTTGTTCATTTCAGTAAAGCTTTCGATAAAGTTAATTACTGGAAATTGTTTGGAAAATTACTAGACGATAAAATTTACATCAGTATTACATTTATTCTTGCATTCTGGTATTCTAAACAGCAATGCTTTGTTCGATGGCGTAATTCTGTTTTTACTTGTTTTCACATTGGAAATGGTACGCGTCAGGGAAGTATACTTTCACCGTATTTTTCTCTAGATATATACGCGATATGGTTAGAGCTGTAGTAGATACCGGGATTGGTTGTGCAATTAATAATAGATTAATTAACATTCTTGCATATGCTGATGATATCGTTCTCATTGCTCCTTCGTGGAGAGCTTTTCAGTATTTAATAGATGTGCTTCAGTTTAACGCTAAAGTTATTAGCATGTCTTTTAATATTAGTAAAACTGTCGCCATGATATTTGCTCCTAAGGATCGAAATTGGAGTGTATTAGAGGAATTTCCAAGATTTAAGTTGGACAATTCTTTTATTAATTATGTAACGCAGTTTAAATATTTAGGTCATATTATAACCAATGATGGTCGTAATATTAACGATATACAGCGTGAAATACGTGATATGTTTATGCGTACGAATATATTAAAGCGTAGATTTGCTTATTGCTCTCTTAATGTTAAGAAGGTCCCGTTCAAATCCTATTGTATGTGCTTCTATGATGTGGCACTATGGTTGTCGTTTACAATAGGTTAAATAGAGAAGTTTCGATCTTGCTATAGACTAATAAATGTATTAAAATATTTTTTGGATACAAACGTTACAGCAGCCTAACCATCGCGCTGCTAGAAACCGGATTGCCTAGTTTTGATACTATCCTTTCAAATTACAGATTAAAGTTTAGAATGTGCTTGCTGGATAATGCTAATATGCTAGTTAAGTGTTTTTATGTTCTGAGTCTATTATAGCCTTGTATGCCTAATTCTATAAGTAATTGCTTTAGGTCTATAGGTCAATTTAAGCGCAGCCTATTTGCATTTCTGGTTTTTGTTGCATTGTTCTATGTGCAAGATTCATGTATGGGGATTTACGCCTGAAATAAAGCAATAAATAAAAAAATAAATAAAAATTTACAATACTTCTGGAATTAAAGTAAACACATTTTAAGCTATTTTTAACATCTAAAGGCAACGACAATAGACTCGGTTCCGCAGATTCTAAGTTTTCATCAACTGTCATGCACCGCCTCTGAACTCATCGTGTGGATTTTGGAAATGTGCACCGTTTTGGACCTGCCTTTTTGCTCACCGACTTGGATTTGTCTCAATAGTGCTCGATATGATCATGGTCGACTGTAGTAATCTAATTTTTGTTAGTACTTCCCTGCTACGGCTTGAAATGCAATGATACATAGTCACGTTTAATGTTAGTTTCCTGCTAGCTAGCACGTCAGTGACGGGTTAGCACTGAATTTGAACACCGTGCATTAGTACCTATTCATCTGCTGCCGAACAACTTGCCAACACACCACAGGCTGAAATCATTTGTTATTCTAGTCTTTTCTGTGAAGCGCTGCACAGAAAATCTAAACATGGGCGGAGCCAAGGGGAGATTTGGGGCATGAATCCCCACATGGGTTTTGGTAGACACTATGACTCTTTCGCCACTTTTTGAAGACACTATAGTAAAGTTCAAATATTATTAAATATTTTTTAAAATGCAAAAATATAAGAAATAATAAAAAATAGTAATTTTATTCCTGTAACAAAATAATAAAATGTTATTTTTTCAAAAATATGTCAAGGATAATCTCACTTTTAATTAAGTTTATTACCATGTTCGAAACTTTATTAATAGTCCAACATTGTCAATACATCCTGCAATTGATAATAAAATCAGAGTATCTACTTAATGACGAATTGATGAGAATTAATGAGTTTCTGAGATATTGTAGTATAATACTGTATATGTATATAGGCAACAAAACGGTATGACGATACAGTATGACGCAGTATAGGCTAATAACACTGGTTGCTATTGGGGATGATGATATGTAAGATAAATTGTGTTAAAATAAAATAGAAATATTAATTATATAAAGTGTTAACTGCAATAAGAATAATAATAATAACAATTAGAGTGCTACAGTCATCAATGACAACATCGAGCACTATTGAGACAAAATCAAGCCGGCGAGCAAAAAAGAAGGTCCAAAAACGGTGCAAATTCCAAAATCCAGAAATTCAGTCCAAAGTAAAGGGAGTTAAAGAAAAGGTGGTTTAGGCGCAAGACGCTGCTCATGGACACTGGATGGAAAAGAAAGATGGAAAAGATAGGTCTTCAACTGCTTATGGAACTGCTCATAGGAAAGCAAAGGCTGATGTGATTCAAATGGAGATTTCCGAAGATTGGATGGAAGAGAATTCCAGATCTGAGGTGCAGCATGCTGGAAAGAACGATTAGATAGCTTAGAGCGTGAAGGTAAGCTAGGTCTCATAAGAGTAATTAACTTAGAAAACCGAGTAATAGCAGGCTGCATCACTTTAATCAAGTGAGACATACAAGTTTGTCCAGGGATAGTGATGAACTTATACGTTAACGAAGCTGTTTTGTAAATGATACGCTCTTTAATCTTTAGCCAGTGCAAAGACTTCAAAATAGGCGTAACATGTGAGTACTTGGAACAACAAAAAATTGCTCGCGCAAGAGAATTCTGAACAAACTGCAACCGATCAATCTCACAGCCAGGGAGATTTAAAAACATGTAATTGCAGTAGTCCAACTTCGATTGCACAAGAGCAGCACCAAGTGGCAGCTGTCTCACGTGACAAATATGGACGCATTCGACGAAGATCACGGATATGGAAGAAACATGCTTGTGAAGTTTTAGTTATGTGTTCGTGGAAGGTTAGGTGTTTATCAAGGATAAAAGGAACAGGTGATATTTTAATGCCCGAAGATAACGAAAGAGTTTTCCCATTCAGCTTCAGAAGCTGTTGAGGTGTCCCGACCAACAAGGATTTAGTCTTAGATGGATTAAGTGCCAAGAAATTAGCAGACATTCAAGAGGATATAGACTAAAACCTTTGTTGCAGGAGGGTTTCAGCATTAGAATAGGAGTTAGGGGTGAAACAAGTGTACATTTGAGTGTCATCAGCATATAGTTTATGATCAAGAGAATGAGAAGAGATTAGAGTGCTTAGGGGTGTTGTATAGAGGTTAAAGAGGATAGGACCAAGAACGGAGCCTTGAGGCACACAATATTTTAAGTGAGAAGGCGAAGAGATATACTCCATGACTTTCACACTAAAAGAACGATACGTCCGATAGGAGGAAAACCAATCAAGAACAATTCCACGAACACCAAACCAGGAAGAAAGACGTTCCAGAAGAATATTGTGATCAATGGTATCAAAAGCGGCCGAAAGATCAAGCATACATAATCCAGTTAAGCGTTGCGTGCACATGGCATTAACAATAGAATTGCACACAGATAGAAGCACCGTTTCAGTTGAACGATGCTTAGTATAAGCAGCTTGATGCTTATTAAATAGATCACTGTAAGAGAGATGAATAGAAAGCCTCTGAAGAAAAATCCTTTCAGTGAGCTTAGATATGTATGCCAGATTAGATATAGGCCTGTAATTCGACAATAATTCCTTATCCAGTGTGGGCTTTTAAAGCAATGGAGTAATAACTGCACACTTAAAAGCGCGAGGAAATTTGCCAGTAGAGAGAGAGAGGTTAACAATCAATGTTAATACTGGAGCAAGTATGTGAATACACTTCTTTAAAAGAGAGGTTGGGATAGGATCCAAGTCACAATGTTTAGCTGGAGAGTCTAAAACTAATTTAGTAATCTCATCAATTGTAACTGGAGTGAAATTAGAAAGTTCATCTTTGGAATGATTCTCTACTGGAGTGTGAGGAGTAGAGTTAGGAGCTGGAGTGATAGATTCTCTAAGATTACTTATCTTATCTGTAAAGTATTTGGAAAATTGTTTAGGCAGTGACTCCACAGGAGTAGAAGGAAGAGAAGGAGAAATAGATCTATGTAAAAGATCATTAACGGTTTTCCATAAACTCTTGACATTCACAGCCTTACTGACCAAAGAGGAGTAGTACTCTTTCTTAGCGTTAGCAATAGCAGTACAATAAATCTTGTGTTGCAATTAGAAACAGTTTTTCAAAAATCTGAATGGGTATGACGCCCCTTTCTTTCAGCTCTACAGCATGCAGCCTTTAGCTTTCTCAGACCAGAAGTATACCAAGGGTTAGATTTCTTAAGCTTCTTGGTAGTTAAGGTGCATGCTTATCAAGTAGAGATGAAAGAGTAGTGTTATACTTTTTTACTAATTCATCAAGAGCATTGGCAGGAGACTTGATCAAAGTCGAATTTTCAAGATCAGAACAAAAGAGATCAAGATCAACGTTATTTACACACCTAAATGAAACAGTAGGTGAATTTTTAATAGTATCTGGCTTAACATGATTGTAAGTGAATACAACAGGAAAATGGTCTGACGGCGAGTGAGACCAATTTCCTTTAACTGTTGAGTGTTAACTGCATAAAATGGATAACTTCTTAAGGAGTGGATATGAGGTATACTTGATATGTTCTAATGAATTTGGTAACAAGCTACCATAACTGTCGTCTGAGACAATGAATTGGGAAGGAAGGAAGGCAATTCCAGATCTGTGGAACAATGTGCTGGAGGAAGCGCTTGGACCGCTTGTATCGAGAAGGAATGCTTTGTCTCTCTGTAGTAATTAACTTAGAGATCCTAGTAAACGATTGCTTGGAGGTAGGCTGCCTCACTTGTAATAAGTGAGACATGTAATCATCACCAGGTGTAGTGGACCTAGTGATGGACTAGTATGTAAGAAGCTGTCATGTGCAGAATACTTTGAGCCAGTGCAAGGAATTGAAGTGTTTTATTAATATACATGTAAAAGAAATAAAAGTAATTACTTTGCATGGATGATCGAGTCCACAAAGCACTTTTAATGAGAAATGTTACAAGTAAGGCAGTGTGAATTCATTAGGCAATAAATAAGTCACAGTGTGCATGAATTGATGGTCCGAAATACTGAAATCAGCCAGGATCTAGAGCTAGGTCAAGTGTGAGATTGTGTCAAATTTATGAGTTTAAGGGAGAGGGCTGAGGAAATGGTGCAGTAATTGTATAAAGTTAGAGGTACGTTTATGTAATGCGAAGCGTCTGTCTTGTTGATGTTCAAATAAAAGTTTAAATATTTAATGTCTACAAAATCAATCCCGTACTGAAAGCCGTTCAAAACAATCCTGCACTGAAAGCCGTTCAAAACAATCCTGCACTGAAAGCCGTTCAAAACAATCCTGCACTGAAAGCCGTTCAAAACAATCCTGCACTGAAAGCCGTTCAAAACAATCCTGCACTGAAAGCCGTTCAAAACAATCCTGCACTGAAAGCCGTTCAAAACAATCCTGCACTGAAAGCCGTTCAAAACAATCCTGCACTGAAAGCCGTTCAAAACAATCCTGCACTGAAAACCGTTCAAAACAATCCTGCACTGAAAGCCTTTCAAAACAAACCTGCACTGAAAGCCGTTCAAAACAATTCTGCACTGAAAGCCGTTCAAAACAATCCTGCACTGAAAGCCGTTCAAAGCAATCCTGCACTCAAAGTCGTTCAAAATAATCCTGCACTGAAAGCCGTTCAAAACAATCCTGCATTGAACGCCGTTCAAAATAATCCTGCACTGAAAGCCGTTCAAAACAACCCTGCACTGAAAGCCGTTCAAAATAATTCTGTACTGAAAGCCATTCAAAGCAATCCTGCACTGAACGCCGTTCAAAACAATCCTGCACTGAAAGCCGTTTAAAACAATCCTGCCACTGAACGACGTTCAAAGTAATCCTGCACTAAAAGCCGTTCAAAACAATCCTGCCACTGAAAATTGTTATTAGCAATCCTGCACTGAAAACAGAAAGGTTATGACGGATATGTGTCTATAATTTTTGTCAGACAAATTATGTGGACTTTTTATGCCTATATCAACAGTAATTTCAGTAATTACTGTAGAATATTTTTTCAGTTCAGTGTGCTATCAAATGCTATCATTTTGCAGACATTATTTACAAAAGGCTTCATGCGAACTCCGGACCCCCCTTTTAGGCTTACGTACGACCCCCCTCCGCGCATATCAATGATTCCAGTATCCGTCCACATTTCTGCAACCCCCTACCTAATGACAAAATCCTGGCTACGCCACTGAACCAAAATAAAATAATATTATGCTCTCTACACTCCGCACTTGCATTTTCATGTATGAAGATTCTTTCATTATTTTAATTAGTTTTTTGACTTAGGCTATGGACTCCAGGATCTTGTACTGATATTTTAGATTTTAGATTTGCATCGTTTTTTGACTTTTATCTTAGTGTTTCGACTAGAGTTTTGTTCCACAGAGCTAAAGATTGTCATGGACGTTAACTTAATTGTATTCTAATTCATTTTCCTTGTAGAGAGAAAGAGTTGATAGATTAGATATATGTTTATATCTAATCTTTTAAATAACGGCTAGGCTGTGGGTATCCAATTATCTTTCTTTACCAGCGAATCGTTCTAACTTCTCATCTAATGTATTTGAAGGATGCTCAATATGGAATGCTATACCTATTGCAATTCGCAACTTAAACTCTTTTAATTCTTTTAAGGTGTCATACAGACTTTTTCTTACGGAATCTTGGTAATTATTGAATTACTATTTAAAATCTGATATACAGTATATTAGATAATCGTATCATATATTATTTTGGGTAATCTATTTACAATCTTAGTGACATAAACGTAACATATTACTGTTGTCATGTTTTAGACAAAACTTTAGTGTTTCTTCGATTTCCTTCTTTCTTTGTTTACTGCGGTGGTCAGCTCGATAGGGTACTTCAGTACCCTCTCTGATGGCCGTGGTGAGCAAATTTTACTTTCTGTTTGATGCTACATACATGTATGTTGATTCTCACTTTTGTCTGCTGATTTATCTGTTTTCACAATTATTTGTCGATGTTTGATGAATTTCTAAATAAACATATGTACTACTACTACTACTAGTTGAATAAGAAAACATCCTATTCCAATAAAAGAATTAGACCGAAAGGATATCAACGACGGTGTAGCCAGAATTTGAATTCAGCTTGACACCTTTTCAATGTAGTAGAATTCCTTTGCCAAATAATAGAGTATTATTATTATTATTAATCATTATTGCTATATAGCTCAATTATGAATTGCGTAGGCATTAAATGAAAGAATAAATAATACTGTTGCAGTTTAGGTAATCTCACGGAGAAAGATTTATCTGGAAGCAATTCATTACAATAGCCTAGCAAATGGTGTTGTTAAAAAGCTAAAAAGCTAAGGTTAACCTCAGTTTCCTCACTCAAAGCGATGTCAGTGACGGGCGAGCACAGGATTTGAACCCCGCACCATCTGATCCGCGTTCGAGTATCTTACCGACTTCGCCACAGGCTGGAGCCAGTGGCGAAGTGTTATTTACACAACGATATTTTGACAGTTTAAATTTAGACCATTTTACTTGAGTACATTTACAAATGAATATAATAATAGCAATAGTAATAATAATAATAATAATAATAATAATAGTAATAAAATATAAATATAATAATTTAATAATAAATATAAATAATTAATAATAATAATAATAATAATAATAGTACATATGTTTATTTAGAAATTCATCAAACATCGACAAATAATTGTGAAAACAGATAAATCAGCAGACAAAAGTGAGAATCAACATATGTAGCATCAAACAGAACTAAATAATAATAATAATAATAACAATAGAATGAAGCCTGTATAATGCCTTTCTATGGCAGCGCCTATCTATCGCACTCCAGCGTTTTAATGCTGTATGCATTCGTGGTACATTGGCGAATGCGGCCTCCCAGAGTGTAGAGGAACTATTTTAAATTTTTTTTCATCTTTCTTTTAATTAAATAAAGTCGTTTTTTATCTTATATTTTAGCCCAGGGCCTTATACAGCCCAGGGCAATTATTTTATAGAATGAATGAAAGGTTGATAAAACATAAAAAGTATAATAATAATAATAATAACAATAATAATAATAATATCAGCATTAGTAATGATAATAATAATAATAATAACAATAGTAAATAAGCCAAAATTGAGGGCATTTGGGCTGATCTCTTCACATCCGAAACTCCTATCGGTATGATGTCTAAGAGCATGAAGGCTTGGGACTCAAAGGTCACTACTGCTTTGCACACGGAACTCCTTGCGAAGCCGCTAGTACCACAAGAAAAGGCGCGGCTGCTCGCTGTGTCGGCCCCCCATAGTGGAGACTGGATCAAAGCTTTACCAGTCTCATCATGTGGCCTCCGTCTGGACGACGAAGCAGTGAGAGTCGCGGCCGGTCTCCGTCTGGGCACTACCTTATGTGAGCCACACAACTGCATTTGTGGTGTCTCAGTCAATGCGTTAGGCATCCACGGCCTGTCGTGCAAGCGTAGTGCCCGCAGAATCAGCAGACATCAGTTCCTAAACGATTTGACCTGGCGCGCCCTGAGTCGAGCGAATATCCCAGCCGTTAATGAGCCCCTGGGATTGATCCGCACTGATGGGAAGCGTCCGGACGGTGTCTCACAAATTACATGGGCAGAGGGCAAGTGTGTTAGCTGGGACGTCACCGTTACGAACACTTTCTCAGGAAGCAATTTCGGCCTATCTTGCGCTGCTGCTGGTGCTGCTGCAGAGGCCGCGACTAATAGGAAAACTCTGAAGTATGCCGAAATCTCTAGCAACTATATCTTCATGCCTATTGCCTTTGAGACCCTGGGCCCCATCAACTCTGTCGCATCAGACTTTATTGACGAAATAGGCAGGAGGACCAGCGCCATTACTGGTGAACAGCGGGAAAAAGCTTTTCTTTGGCAGCGACAGTCTATTGCTCTCCAGCATTTCAATGCAGTCTGTGTCAGTGGCACTTTGGCTAATGCGGCTTCCCAGAGTGTAGAGGAATTATTGTAATCGCTTCTTTTTAAACTTTTAATTAAATAAAGTCTCTTTTATAATAATAAAAATAATAACAATAATAATAATAATATTTTATTTTAACCGCTTCATTTTTAACGTTTAATTTAAAAAATCTCTTATTATCTCATTTTTCATCCCAGGGCCCTACACAGCCCAGGGCATTACAAATAAACTTATAAAATAGAACATAAAAATTTAAATAATAGTAAAGCTCACTATATTGAAATTATCAATCACTTTGATACCTATATTAATACCATATGTTTAAACCGCTCGGCCATATATATATTTCTATTTTCGGCACAACCAGTCCCGTAAATGTCCGCTATTTTACTCTCAGATCAGCGCAGCCGGGAATCCGGGAAAAGTTCGTTTACAAATGAACAGAACACATATTTTCTTCAAAGTAAAAGTATTAACGAATGTTGCATCAATATTAAACTATTACACAGTAAAACAGATCAATCATTAGTGCTCGAAAATGTATATTTCTAATTCAGTGGCTAAATAAACACACAAGCAGTTGTTAAGGCTAAATGTTGTTAGAGGCAACTGCAGAAGGAGAGCGCAGAGGAATGTGTATATCAGGCAGTAACGTACAAGATGCCACAATGTTTATCTTGTCCTCGAGTTGAAATAAATCATTTGTTGTCAACCTCATCGTGTTACAAGTCTCCTGTAGTATAATCAATATAAAATCAATCACTCAATCAATCAATAAACTAATCATCATCATCATTATTATCATCATCATCATCATCATCATAAACATCATCAAATCATCATAATCATCATCATAAACATCATCATAATCATCATCATAAACATCATCATAATCATCATCATAAACATCATCATAATCATCATCATAAACATCATCATAATCATCATCATAAACATCATCATAATCATCATCATAATCATCATCATAATCTTCATCATAATCATCATCATAATCATCATCATAATCATCATCATAATCATCATCATAAACATCATCATCATCATCATCATCATCATTTTCCCTTTGCGCTACGAAATGACCTTCTCCACTCCTCTCTGTCTCACACCATATCATCAGTCAATCCCCTATCTGTCTCACACAATCAAACGAGAATAAAGCGCCAAGTTGAATTAATTGTCATGTTGTATATTAGTTGTTTATTTGAATATCTGCTCTCTACTCTATATAACCTTTACATAAAATTAGCCGCTAAATAGCATAATCACTTTCTACAAGTGTTCTGCCAAGTGGTAAGCCCAAGGTACGCATTCCTACTTAGATGCTGTGTTCGTGTTCCTTAAAGAGCCTTCACATCGATTAAAGATTTGATTCCTTTAAAAAATGTTACGATTTTATACACCTTAATAATACAAGCATAACTCTGAAAATAATAGAAAAATAATAGGTAATAGAAGAATAAGTCGAAAAAAATAGAAGCATAACTCTATGCTCTACGGCAGTGCACTAATAGAAGCACAACTCTTAGTGCACTGGCAGTGCAGTAGGAGTTATGCTTCTATTAGTGCACTGCCTACTGGCAGGTCCATGGTATGTAATGTCTACAAGCTTCGAGGCGTTATATACCATGGACCTGCCAGTAGGCAATGCACTAGAAACAGAAACATAACTATGACCAATCAAAATCAAAATTTGTTGACTAAACGATTTTTCGTAATGCCAAATGCTACTGAAGGCAGGACCTAAACTCATGCTACTTTTGGTCAGTCACAGCGAGAACTCACAAACATTATACTGTAATTACATAGCCTTTACGGCGCAATCATCCATGACAACAAGAAATATTGTGAATCTAAGAAGTAATACAATGAAAAGATAAAATGATCGAGCAAAAGCATTCAGCTTAGATACAAATTCTTTTTTTAAAATTACAATTAATTATTGAGGAGCTAAAGATCGGGAACTTTTTATAACACATTTGATTTTATTAAAATTTGATTGCACAAAGCGACAAAAAATACAACCAACACTGTACGACATAATTCAGTGTGACCACTCTCCAGACCACATGAAATTCCCTGACTTTCCCTGACTATCCAGATTGCCATGATAATTTTTTGCCATCGCAGCATCGACTTCTATGTTGAACGACAATGCCAGAGATGATTTCCTGAAGATAAGCTGATTTTCACAATTTTACTGGGTCTGAAGTATTGCCACTCTCTTCTCATAGTGCACTGCCTACAGGCAGGTCCATGGTATATAATACCTCCACTCTTCTCTGTCTTCCGGTTTCCTCTTCATTTCTACATATGAGTCGGTTTTTAAATCATCTAACATACCTAATCTCGGCCGGCCCCTGCCTCTTTTTTATAGCCACTAGGAGCATATTAATTTTTTTCATTACCAACATAGCTTATGTAATTTTTTAAACTGTATGCGCCTTAAAGTGCTTTGATTTTGTATACAGAGTTAAATATGCTAAATTCTACTTCCTGACCACTTTCAAATTCCCTGACCTTTGAAGGTTTTCTAGAAGAGTGGTCACACTGATGTTTACATTACAAACAAACCTGTATTATTTGCTTAGATCTATTCAGCTGCTGAGCCGTTGCCCTCAAGCTCCTTCCAGCTGCTTCCAGTTCTTTACTGTTCAGCGCAATGACGTCACTGTTTAGCTTGGCATTAATATCACCTGTTTAATTAAACAGAAATTTATTATCATATTTAACACAGTAAATGATGATCGCAATGTGCTACAATAATAATAATAATAATGATGTGCAAGAAGATATTGAATTACATGATAGTGTAAAGCATGTATTACTCTCTCTCGCTCTCTATTAGTGCACTGCCTACTGGCAGGTCCAACGCCCCCACTCTTCTCTGTCTTCCGTTTTCCTCTTCATGTCTACATGTACATATGGGTGGAACTTTAAGTCACCTAGCAATGCTCATTCTTGTTGTTATATACCATTTTATTGGGGGAATTTGCTTATGACGAGGTGAGCCTCCTATGCCTTCCTCAGCATAATAAAGGTATAATAATATTAATAATAAATGTTTAACGTCCGTTTCCTCAACCAGGGGTGATAACTACATTAGCATGTATTACAACAATAAAAATTAAGAGTTCCCAATTAGAATGGTGATGAAGAAAAATATTTGATATTTTTCTAATATGTAGGACACTCAGCATCGGAAAGTGTTCATACATACACGTTAATAAGCATTTAAGCTGCTTGGATAAATGTTGTACTCTCCGAACATAAATTCTGTCAAAATATTTAATTGATAAGTATCTAATTAATCATCATTCATAGTAATAGTTCCAAATAATGAAAGTAATTAATTCAATTAGTTAAACATTTAGTCGAATGAAATTGATACTTACGTTGCTTTTTGTGCAGCAGCCTACAATCAATCAATAAACTCAATCAATGAATCATTTATCAGGAAGAAGTGTTAAATAGATTCAACCACAGTTTATGCATATATCAACATCTTCATAGACACTTCTCTCTCTCCCCTTTCTTTCTCTTCCTGAAGTGTTGATAATCTCTCTCTCTCTCTTAGTGCACTGTCTACTGGCAGGTCCATGGCATATAACGCCTCCACTCATCTTTATCTTCCGTTTTCCTCTTCATATAAAACATAAGAGTGGATCTTTAAATCATCTATAGCATTCCTTTAGATATACCATTATTCTTGGGGGATTTTTCATATGACGAGGTGGGCCCCCAAAGCCTTACTCAGCTTCGACTAACATTTTCAATTTAACATTTACATGTGTTGATAATAAAAAATATTAAGAAATAGAAAGAAGAGATGAATAGGACACATTCTAAGGAGGGAAGGTCTATTAAAAGAGGTCATAGAAGGTAGAATGGAAGGAAAAAGAGGCAGGAGCAGGCCGAGATTAGGTATGTTAGCTGATTTAAAGACCCACTCATATGTGGAAATGAAGAGGAAGGCGGAAGACAGAGAAGAGTGGAGGCGTTATGTACCATGGACCTGCCAGTAGGCAGTGCACTAAGAGAGAGAGATAATAAAAAATAAGTATAAACATGCGTTTCCTCATCCAAGAATGGTGTCAGGGACGTCCCCATAGCACACATAATTCATTCAAACTAATCTGCAAACGAAACGTACTGAGGAGAAGTAAGATGTAAAATGAAAGCCAGTGATCAAAAATTGTCAAGACAGAAGCTAAAAAAGCAAACGTTAACGTCTGTTTCCTCACTCGAAAGTGATGTCAGTCATGGGAGAGCTCAGGATTTGCACCCCACACATACTGATTAGCGGTCGAATATCTTACCAATATCGCCACTGGTTCCAGATAGAGTATATCCACGGTGGGAAAAGATGAAAATTTTCCATCAAATGACAGGTCTGAAGTACTCAAAGTCCATGATAAGCTCTTAAGAAAACAATTAACTGATTCACAAGCTACTTTAATGTAAACTTAGCTTGCAAAACATGGTTAAAAATGGTAATGTTGTTTCTCATTGCCTTTCTCTATAAATGATTAGAAGCTTCGTTTGAGAAGCTAAGTGTATGTTTGGTTTACCCTACAAAACTTAACTACAATTCAGTCATCTACATATATTGGCATATATACAGACACGAATATATGTCTGTTTATGTATATAATATATGTCTGTTTGCCAGTCCTAAATAAATGAATATATGAATGTGAATATCTATACATGATTATATTAATTATTTTGCAGGATCAATATAACAAGTAAAAATATTATTCCATACAACAAATTAAGAAGATTTTAAATCAGAAGAATTACGCACTGCATGGATGACGCAGTTGATAGCAAACATGGTAGACTTGTGACAGGCAAAACGTTCGGATCCCAACTGAACCGACAGAAACATTGTATTATGAAAATAGAAGTTACAATTTATGGCATCTACAAATCAAATACAAAATGATCAATTAGCTTACGTGTGGTACAGAGGGGCACTGTGAGATACTGTTGATCTAGAATCATGTACTGTAGCTGACGGTAAGGCTAAAGAAAATAAAATATAAGCAAAGTACATATAGCAATCTGCATCAGAATAGGCATACACTATTAATTATTGATTACGTTTCACTTACTATTAACAAATTTGCTATAAATAAATTCTATATTTTTAAGTAAATTTAAATTTTTTTAATAATGTGAGAATAACTAGTATCACAGTTACATATGACAACACAGTTAGATGTATACATGTGACTTTAATCTTCATGTTGATGACTCTAACGATCCTTATGATTCCACTTTCTTAACGCTTTTAGACACATTCGACCTAAAGCAGCACATCACATCATCTACTCACAACTTCCGGTCATATCCTTGATTTACTTATAACCAAATCCACATCCTCCATGTCTTCATGCTCTCTTACTGATTTCTTTCTTTGTGATCACAGAATGGTAACTTGTAAAATACCATCTCAAATTGTCAACTCTCAATCTCGTAATATTAAAGCAATAGAGAAATTATCTTCTATAAATACTGCTCATTTTTCTTCTGATATTTTCTCTTCTGGTCTCTTTTGTAATCCAGAATCCTCTGTCTCTAGCTTCTGTCTATAATTTGAATCTATAGTCATAGCTCTTCTAAACAATCATGCTCCTCCCAAACAAATCGTCTGTTGTTTACGTCCAACTAAGCTTTACATACCATGGGCCTGCAAGTAAGCAGTGCACTAGGAGAGAGAGAAAGAGAGTTAAAGTATATAGTGACTGCATTGATAACCATTAATGCAAGAGAACCCAGTAAATTCAGAGACCCAAACCAGCTATTCAATTCCATTAGTTATACACTATAATTCCATACAGCCTACTATAAACACTAGCACTATGAGATTTTGAAAATCTAATCTTGTATATCAAAATATTTCTATACTACCCGTATATAATTTGTAATTTTTGATCCTCTTCTCCTTTCCTCACTCTCTCCCTTCCTCTCTCTCTCTCTCTCTCTCTCTCTCTCTCTCTCTCTCTCTCTCTCTCAGTATACTGCCTATTGAAGGTACATGGCATACAACTCCTCCGTATAAATATATTTCCACTGTTTTTCTCTGGATATTAACATAAGTATAAATTATTATGTGAAAGCAAAGTTTATGTCTTCAGTCTTGATCTAACCTACTTCCCCTCCATTCTTCTTTCAATTCCCTCCTTTAGCGGACAATATCTCTCAGAACATGACTCCACCATATTTGTCTACTTTTGTCAACTCTAATTAACACTTCTCCTTTCATAATTACATCAATCTCTCTGATCTTTTCTATTCTTCTTGTTGCCAAAATTCAAGTGCTTCCAGTTTCCGAATATCCTCCTCTATTAACGTCCATGTTTCACAACCCAAAGTAGAGTCGTCGAAAGTCTTTACAATCTTCAACTTTGTTGATTTCTTCAAACTTCTTCTAAATAGTTTTTTCCTCTTACCGAGGGCCTACTTTGTTGAATTCTACATTTTATTTCTGTGTCACATTTCCCATCTTTTATTATCCTGTTCCAAAGATATTTGGAGCTCTTTAGTTGTTCAAACTTCGTATCATCTATTTATTTATTAACCCTTCCTCCCTTTCTACACACTGTCATCACTTTGGTTTTCTCTATATTAATTTTCATTCCATACTGTAATTCGATAATGTTCAGGTCATCTATAGTATTCTGTAAACCCACTTTTCAGTTATCATTTATGCCTTGATCATCGACAAATCATAAATCTTTCAAGAGTTTACATCAAATTTGTATCATCCATTGCTCCCATCATCATTGTCTCAGCATAAATATTATATAGAAGTGGTGACATGCGATAGTCTTCTCATACTCCCCGCCATATTCCTCCTTCTTTAGATAACTCCTGTTGAACAATTTCTTGATATCCATTGAATTGTAATCAATTTAATAAAAATGACCAGAAAGCTAATGGAATTATTTTGGAAGTTTTAAGTGTTAACCTTACAATAATGGCAAAATAGCCTAATTTATACCCACCAAACAAGTATTAAAGACAACCTAATCATTGCAAGCCTCTATCAATGAAATATATTAATATATAAATGTAAATCATAATAATCACAATCATACTGACTAGAACCAGCGGCACCGTATTGTCCTGGAGGCGTTGCTTCCAGGTCATCTTCCACATCTGATTCTTCCGCTTCACCCATCACAATGCTGGGTCTCACTTCCACCTCCTCATCATCTGACTCGGGAGCCTCTCCAGCGATAAAATGGCCGCCTGATCCTGCCATCATTGCTTCTTTAAATAATTTGAGATTTATCCTTACCTACAAATGATACCCGGGACATCCAGAGCTTTAGAAATTGTCTTGAAAAACAAATTTCATTAAAGCTCATTGAATGATGTTAAAATGGTAATTTATATATTTTAATGCAAATTGCAAGTGCTCTATTATATTAACTTAACGTAACTATACTGGTTCAGGAAGTAGAGAAGACTTGTAACACTAGTCCATTTATTTTTATATATAAAAAATGGTCAACTTTTTCTGAAGATTCAGTGGAAAAATAAGTCATGTTAAAATGATATTTAATGGCTTTATATACAAATGATTTATTAGCATAACAAAAATTCTGCTGAAAGCTGGACTATTATTAATGCTTTGCTTCATTAGCATATTTAGATCTACATAATTTACATCAAACTGAAAAATAGTAATATGTTTTTTTCTGTTGACATTTTGATTTTTAGCTGTAGTTATTGCTGCTATAGGCCTACTGTTTACCAGTGCGTGCGCACAAGCGTGTGTGTATGTACGTGTACATGTGTATGTGCCAGCGTGTGCGAGTGCTTTTTGTAATGTGTGTATGCAACGCATAAGTTAAAGTACCTTAATTGAAATAATAAAAAACTAACCTCGGTCAACAGGTCGGTATATCATTAATAGATGTAAATGTAAAATGAGATTGTGTTCATTCATGAAATGGAGATGGGTAAATAAAAAAATCTGGTGGTAAATAATAGGTAAATAAATGATTTTTTGAAATCTTCCACTTTTAGTTTAAGAGGTCATAGGTATGAGTTGTTTAAGGCTAGAGTAAGAACTGACATAGGAAAGTTTTATTTTTCTCATAGTCGGATTGCTAGGTGAAACTCTTTGAGTGAGGAGGTTGTTAATGCGGTGTCCATCAATAAATTTAAAAACAAGCTGAATGATGTAATCATGTATGATTGGGGATTGAAATAAGCCCTTGGCTTTCTTTCCTTTTTTCCTGCTACCTAAATGAGAAGAAGAAATGGAATAAAGAAAGATGGCAGCAGTTCTGGTAAATTCTGAGAAATTCTGGTATGATTACATATGCCCTGCTTCAGGAAATATTATAGAAAAAATTGTATTAAATTTTTAGCCACAGTATAATTCGAATGTTTAACATGTTGTAAATTTTACTATTTAACATCAGCTGATTAAATGTTGATGTTTACGTTCTATGAATTTTGTTCTTTTCTTGTTATTTGCCCATAACATAACATAACGGCATGCTGGGTCAGGAAGCATAGATGCTTGTTTTAAGACCCATTTCCTCCTTCCTCTACATGGTTACTAGTAATCGTTGCCTTTTGACGGCGCATCAATTGCAACCGGCGCGGATTTAAGAATAACCTTCCATCACCCTGGGATTTTTTCCTTGCTAAACTTTCATCAACACTCGGTCTTCCAAGGCGGTCACCCACAAAGTACTAACCAAGGTCGAAGCAGTTTTACTTCGATAATTGACGCGCAACTAAACCAAGTGCGCTAATCCCGCCGTATAGTTCATTGAGCTCAAATTTGAATTAGTATATTACATCTTTAGTTAATTAATTTAATTCCAGTTGACCAACAATGAGACGTTTCAGCAATATTAAATTTTTCCTTTGCAATTTTTCTATGGTGAGGTATGAAATTATTACTAATCGGAACTGGGTTTCAATTTTTGCGTTATTCGCATTGTGAATACATTTTCTAATAACTTATCTCGGGAACTGGATTAGCATATACTGGTGAACAAATAACGCAGCTTAGAAGCTTCAATTTTAAATTTGGAGATGTTATGTTGCCGACTCAAAACTATCTAACTTTGAGTGACTAGAGTCATATGGAAAAAAGTATACTCTCTAATAAAAGTGCTCACATTTTTACTCGGCAATATCAATTATGAAAGCAATTACTGTATTAGTGCTCTGGGGTCACTTTTATGCCTCTAATTAAAGGGTGCATTGAAAGGTTCTTCTTTTCTATAATTAATTTTTATTCGTTTTGATACAACATTAAAAGAATAAATTAGTCAAGGTGAGCTTTGCTTACCTGTGCAAGTGTTATCCCGTAGGTCCGTGATTAGTGTGCGGTGTGTCAGACATATTTGTATTGGGAAGAATTCGTGTGGGTGGGTCATGCAGTACTTTTCTTCCTAACTGTCTAATTTAGCAACTATACTAATTCTGTCCGTCAAATATGTCGCTTTGTCTTGAACTAGCATAATTTCTCTGCAATAGAATCGAACCAAACACTAAAGAGATTTGTAGGAAATAACTATTTATAAACCGTCTTAGGCAAAACTTCTAACCGTATTTGCCCCTGCCAACTACTCTGAGCCGATTATATGGATAAAATTCTGCTGGTAAATTGGAGCAGGATTGGAAGTATTGTCAAGCAACTTATAAGTACTGTCAAATCACTTCGTTTCATGTGAAATTCTTAATTTAACGACTCTATTCAGTTTTTCAAAATCTTCAAAGACGCATTTACAGCCTTATTTCATGAAATTTATCCCTCCATCTTTTGACCTACTTTACATTACCATGCTTAATCAGTTTTAGCAAATTTACACCTGAAAATGGTGTGTTTTATGGCAGACCTGCTGATGACCGTATAGATTACTGTAATGAGAAGTTCCACTAAGGTCATAGGTGTTATATATTCCAATGACAGATTTAAAAATTTGCATCCTTCTTGATCTGCCATACTTAATTTATTCTTCAATTCAATTGCTGTTGTATTTTTTTCGCATTTTACACTGGGTTGCATCAACCTCTACATTTTTTGCAAACAAGAAACATTCAATTCAATTAAGTTAGTTCATGTAAAAAATTTTAAATTCATTTTCATTCAGTTTATTTTCATTTCATGCTGTTCAGTTGACATTAATTTGATGTATTTCTTGTAGGTTACCAAATAGTTTAACTAAATATAAGTTTTTGCAATTTTAACGCTAGCCTAGACTTGCGTGATATTAGAAATACCTGAATACAGTGGATCGGCTGTGAAGTAAACTGATATCTAGTGGTCCGTGAAGTATTGATGAGATCTTCGTTTAGCTAATTGATTGATTTCAAATCATCCAGGATGCCTAAACAGGTAATATCAATGATTGTGCAAATTTCAATTGTCAATTGTTATCTGTAGTATGAAAATATAATTAACGCAAATTATTGTAACAGTTTGCATTAATAATTTTGATTTGCACAATTTATTTTTATTTAATCAATTCACTGTGTATATCTGTAGTTATTTTTGTAATTCTCATACATTTTGAGTGGGTAAATAAAAACCAAAAAAGCAATAATTGAAACTTTAAATTTTTGAAATCTAAAAAATTTTCAATCTAACGTTTACTCTTTTAACAAAACTACTTGTAAAATATGTAGATTACATATTAAACTAAACAATTGTAAAACTCTTAATAATTAAACTAAACAATTGTAGAATACCTTCAGAATAAAGTAAACAAGTTGCCTGTAAAATCTAAATAAATGAAAAGATGCAAATTTACTTAACAATACTACTAAAATGGAAGGAACCAATTAACAGCTCTTCTAATACACGATAGTCAAGACAGCCCATTTTCTCCTATCATTACCATCATCATCATCCTCCGTTGAATCCCATTTTAAACCGGGTCAGGATACGAATAGGCTGTCTCAAATCATCTCTGTCCTACACCACATCACCAGCCAATCTCCTATTTGAGACTGGGGCCTTTTGATACTTTTTCCCCATTTTCTCCTATCACAACAGTCACTTTCTTAAAGTGTTTTCTGTTTATATATTCACAAATTAACAGAAATTCTGTCCAACTTTTCTGTATTTGTTCATACTTTTAGATTTCTGTATTTAATACGAGGGAGTCTTGTAGCTCAAAGTCCTGTATAGCTATAAATGCTAACATATTTATCATTTGATTTTGTCAGGGAAGGGTTTATGTTCCAAACTGAGTCTGTTTCTTTTACCTTTATTCTTTATCGATGTTTTTAAAAGCTTTTTTACTCTATTATAGGGAGCACCATGCCATCTGCTTTAGAAAACTTCTAATTCATTATTGAAAACCAACTTATATAATTTACCTGATATCTTCTTCATTCTGTAGTAATTTCGTCAGTAATATTGTAACCAATGTATATTGAAGTCAATCCTGTAGAGCTGCGCATACGTTACGACTGGGGATTTTTATGATGGCATATTTTGATTCTATTGAACTTGCTGTTGTAGTGGAGAATGAGAGCATTCTGGTTGTTATTGCTTTAGGTCAATGTACGTGTTACGACTATGGATGCGGAGCTGGAGTTTGCTCTTCAGGTTAACACAACGGGCAAACAGCTCTTTGATCAGGTATCCCTCTCATCCTCTGTCTCTCTCTCTCTCTCCCTCTCTCTTACTCAGTCTTTCATACTGATGTTATGTTATGATATCAGAATGTTTTGAATATCAGAATGTCTCAATAGCGTAGGGGTAATATCACAAAGTTTTAAATGACAGACCATATGGTGAATTGAACTCTCACGGATTCGAATCCCAGCCGCGCAGATCTGAGAGTAAAATCTCGGACATTCACTGGACTAGTTACACGGAATATGGACTATATTGCCTAACGGTTTAAGCATGTGGTATTAAAGTAATAGATATCAACATAGTTGATTATTTCACTATAATGCGTGTTATAGAGCAGGTGTAGTTAGCATTATAATGATATTATGTTTAGTCTTAACACTATTGTGTTGATTTGTATTATATTTTATTGTAATATTATATGTTCATTTATTTCAATGATATCTGACGTACAGCAAAAATCTTTCAGAATTGTAAAAGCAAAAAAATTACTGTTCAATGCGATACCATTCATTGCAAAGAAGTGATTAAATAGGGCTACTTCACTTAATAAATCATCATAAGCCTCTTTGCTAACATATAACCTTATATTTTAATCGAGATAATTGTAGCATATTAGATTAGCCTATTATTGTGTTATGTTATTATATCATGTTATTATATCATGTTATTATACCATGTTATTATATCATGTTATTATATCATGTTATATTATGTTATTATATTATGTTATTATATTATGTTATTATATTATGTTATTATATTATGTTATTATATTATGTTAGAATAATATATTATATATATACTATTCGAACCCACGGGGGTTCAATTCATCTCAGGGTCTGTGAAGTTTCAAATGACAGACCCTGAGGTGAATTGAACCCTCGTGGGTTCGAATCCCAACTGCGCTGATCTGAGAGTAAAATCTCGGACATTCATTGGATTGGCTATACGGAAAATGGACTATATTGCCTAATGGATATAACATGTGGTATTAAAAGTGATAGATATCAACATAGTTGATCATTTCACAATAATGTGTGTTATTATTATTATTATTATTATTATCCTGTTGAATTGTTTTGTATTTGATTGTATTGCTTTAATAATTGATTGTATTGCATTACAGTATATTTTGTTATTTGGCAGGTGGTGAAGACCATTGGTCTGCGAGAGATTTGGTATTTTGGTCTGCAGTACACTGATAGCAAGGGCTACATAACATGGCTGAAGCTGAACAAAAAGGTCTGCCAATGTTATTGGTCTTTCTCTCGTCTGATCTGAGCATAATGCTGTTGCACATTAGTTATTCATTTTAAATGATTTCCATTATATAGCAACAATACATTTCAATCAATCAATCAAAAAGAATTTAATGTCCGGTTCCAGTATATAGCTACTGTCAGTGATAAGCGAACTGAATAATTGAAAAGGAATTGAACCGTAGAAGTGGAAAGTAATTACAATTAATCTAAATTGATTACAGTTAATATAAATTTATTAAATATCAGATTCTTTGATCAAGATTCTAAGTTTTCCATATCTGAACTTTCGACTTTTCATCCTCCAAAAGATGTTTATGGTCCAAAAGTGCTGAACCAATCTATTTCTGAGGAAGACTATAGAAAATTATTTTTGAAATTAAGGTTCCCAATATTGAACCTCCAGTTTAGACTTCATAAGTGTTGTCATCTATTAACTCCTGTATTGTAATCTATTTATCAGTCAATAGATTGTTATAGATCCTGACTGAGTGCTGTATTGATCTCTATTGATCAAGATCTAGTGATCTATAAACTTTATCATGTGTAACAACATGATAAAGTTTAAGCATGCTGTTTAAGCACGTGTAAATGTAAACTGCTAAATGGCAGTGTAATATGGAGAGCAAGAATTAAAAAAGACAAGACAGAGAGAGAGGGAGAGCTATGCATTTACTAAAATGTTCTATCGTTTTCAACCTAGAGCATGAGTAAATGGGTTGAAGTTACTGTTCTTTATTGTACTAAAATTACTAGAAATCTTCTATTAAAACCAATAGATCGATCATCTTACTTTATTAGTGTTATTAGTTAGTGTTATTAGTGTTAGTGTAATAGGTCAGTTCAGTAATTGAAAACATATTTTGTTGCATGTTAACACTGGTTTGTTTATGTTGGCATCTGATACATATATTTACATGTAAATGTAATGGGTCTATGTTATAACTTCTTTATAATGCATGCATATCGTTATAATGGGTGTCAGAGTTAAACTGTAAGTGTTAAGTTATTCCTAAATTAATATCCGTATAGTAGGTTGTAAAGTAAATAACATTTCTAAAGAAAGCTTGTATTAGAAATTTTACGAGGAACTAGTACATTTCTTTGGTATTCTATGCAGTGTTTACGATTTCTTGTCCACTGTTTACATTTGGTGTCCCCGATGTTCCATTTATAGCTATTACCGAAAAGATCTATTGGTGTCAACTTATCATACTATCATATTAATTTATCAACTTACGTCAATCAGTCAGTCTTACTTTATCAATTAATTCATGCTCAATCGACAGTCATGATATAACATAATAATAATAATAATAATAATAATAATAACAACAATTAGAGTGCTACAATCATCAATGACAACATCGAGCACTATTGAGACAAAATCAAGCCGGCGAGCAAAAAGAAGGTCCAAAAACGGTCCAAAATCCAGATAATCAGTCCAAAGTATAATAACAACATCGAGCAGAAATAAATACACGATAGTTTATCAGTATACAAATACAGACAATATACTAGTCAGGAAGAAGGGCATATTTACACTTTCTAATTTGCTAATATTATAATAGAGCGTTCACATGTTCCAATTGCTATAAATAAAGGTTGAAGAACTGATTACCTAACTACCCTAAACCCTAAACCGATATCCACATCAGTAATATTTAATAAAATCGCATTTGAAAAGAAGTCTTGTATTGAAATATGACTCTGTGAAATCGGTTTGTAATCTTTTCTACTGTACACTTTATCTGACAAAATACCACTGCATTAAGGGCGATTCTTAACTTAATTGGTTAATCCCTTTTATTAAGAAAATCGCACATTTAATCGTTAATTTAATTAGACCTAATTTAATTTGACTTAATTATCTAATTATAAAGTAATTAAGCTAATTGTTCACGCATGAGTGCGAATGTTCGATATCATCATGGTTAAATTTATACCACTGCGCAAAAAGTGACCATCTTTGGATAGCTAGCTTATCTGAATATGTTAGATTAGGTTTGGAATGGAATTCATAATAATAATAATAATAATAATAATAAAGGGTTAACGTTCTTTTCCTCTTCCAAGGATTATGTCAGGGATGTAATCCCTGTGCCATTACAGCCTGTATTGTCTTGAAATAAAACTTGCGTTTAATCGAGCAGTTGAATTGTTGTCATCCTTGTCTTTAGTTATTTAGAAATTAGCTGAATAGCTTTTAGGTAGACCAGCTTAATATATTTGCTTGTTTAGCATTAACTAAAAGTATGATCAACTGAATTATTTACCAAACTATTAATTTATTAGTTTAGCAATAGTTTAATGTACTATTTTACTATATTTTGTTGATTATTTCTGATATATTAATTGATTGACTACATCTTATAGGTGATGAGTCAAGATGTCAAGAAAGAAACGCCACTTCAGTTCAAGTTCAGAGTAAAGGTAGCGTATTTTAATTAGTATTTATCTTGCCCTCGAATCTAGAATCATTTAACTCTAAGCTGAGGACTTTAACCAAATGACCATTGACAGCAATTTTACTGTGGCTTAGTTCTCCACTGTGACTAAATGACTAAATACTGTTTAGTTTTTTTAATTATTTTAGTCTTAGTTTAGTTTAACAATGATCAAAAGGTTTAACGTCTCATTTGAAATTGGCATTTTATGATACTAACCATGGAAACTGATTTACATATTATTTATGATGTGTTTTTGTTTTGAATCATATTATCTGGAAGTTTAGACTGTTTATCATGTGATTTAATGATTTCTGTTTATTTTAAAACTTAGTCAGGTTATATGTGTAAAACGTTACAAACTTTCTGACTATATCTTCTGTTGACTGTGTAGTTCTTCTGCGAGGATGTAACTGAAGAACTGATTCAAGAAGTAACGCAGGTTTGTTAGTAGAGTTGTTTAGTGGTCGCCACTGATTAACTTATGCTAGGTCTAGAGAGAAACATAAGACATTATTATAATTATTTTATTATTATTATGAATATTATTATTATTATTATTAATATTATTATTAATATTATTACTACTACTACAACTATTATTACTCTTATTATCATCATTATTATTATTATTTTATTTATAATTATAGCTACAGTTAGCGCCTCAACTTATCAATATCCAGCACTACTCACCTATATATATTTGATTTGCTTAATAATAGAATAGTAACCTTTAATAATCTTTAGAACAGTAAAGTTATAGAAGCTAGAAGCGCAGAGAATAACACAATTGACACCAGCTATGTATTTCTCAGGCTGGTTTTGAATTTATTGACTAGTCCCGTGTATAAATTTATCTTATTTTATCACTTAAAAGGTCTAAGGACTGGCAAACCTAAAAATGCCTTACTTAGGCATTGAAGTAAATCCGAAGCTGAATTTCTGCTTTTATTTTAAGTCAATTAAATTTCTCAGATTTTGGTACTTTAGCTTGTTACTTGTGTCTTTTATTGTATACTTTTTGTTTTACTGTTTATTTAATTGTTTCAAAATATAGAGATACCCTTGTGTGATATACTCTGTTAAACATTAAACATTAGATCTGAGTATAAGCTGCATAAGTATAAGCCAAAGCCTGTGCGGCTTCTATTGTTTATGTGAATGAAAATTCTTTTGTATGTTCTATCTGCATGGAAAGAAGCCTAAACAGAATGATGATCATTACTATTTGTATTTTTTAGTATTGTACTGCATTGTATTGTTTTGTACTTAATCCTGTCATATCATGTTGTATTGTATTGTATTGTATGCACACAGCGCATGTTCTACCTACAAGTCAAGGAGGCTATACTAAGTGACGAGTACTACTGCTTGTATTGTATTGTATTGGATTGTATAGTATTGTACAGTATTGTATTGGATTGTATTGTATTGTAGCATATGTTCTACCTACAAGTCAAGGAGGCTATACTAAGTAACGAGTACTACTGCTTGTATTGTATTGTATTGGATTGTATAGTATTGTACAGTATTGTATTGGATTGTATTGTATTGTATTGTAGCGTATGTTCTACCTACAAGTCAAGGAGGCTATACTAAGTGATGAATACTACTGTTCACCTGAGACCTCAGTGTTGTTGGCTTCCTATGCTCTGCAGGCCAAGTACAGCGACTACAAACCTGACACGCAGAAGCCTGGCTTCCTCATTAACGAGCGCATGCTGCCTCAGAGGTGAGCTTATTCTGATTGACTATATGAACAATGCTTTGTTCATCCATGACGATATCGAATATCTTCAAAATAGTTAGTTGCATATCAGAACGACTTATTGACTAAATGTTTCAGTTTTCTGTTATTATGCACAGCTACTGAATGTCAATTCAAATGAGTTTATACATTTTTTATGCATTTCGATCACATGATCTATTTGATGCTAACTGTTAATCTTAATGGCATTCACTGGCTAACATACATTTTTACATTTGTTGCACTATTAGCGTATTAGCTTTTATTTTTTGCAGTATTAGCTTTTTAATAGCGTTATATTGTTATTTTTGTATATTATTGGTTTTTGCCTACCTGCAGCTCTGCAATGAATGAATTAGATTTAAATGGCAGTCCCGTGTTGTTGTTGTTTCATTTCTGCAGATCTGCAATGAATGAAGTAGATTTAAATGCCAGTCCCGTGTTGTTGTTGTTGTTGTTGTAGGGTGTATGACCAGCATCAGCTATCTAAAGATCAGTGGGAGACTAGAATTGTCACGTGGTACGCTGAGCACAAGGGCATGATGAAGTAAGACCTGTTTATTGATTAAATGTTTTATTTAATATTGTATGATATTAACATTTTATTTATTATTCAATGATTGTGTGTGTGTGTGAGAGAGATAGAGAGAGAGCTCTGCTTATTGATTAAGAGAGAGAGAGAGAGAGCTCTGCTTATTGATTAAGAGAGAGAGAGAGAGAGACCTGCTTATTGATTAAATGTTTTATTTAATATTGAATAATATTAATATTGTATTTATTATTCAATGATTGTGTGTGTGTTGAGAGAGAGATAGAGAGGGACCTGGTTATTGATTAAATGTTTTTTTTAATAGTGAATGATATTAATATTTTTTTTTATTCAATTATTGTGTGTGTGCGAGAGAGAGAGAGAGAGAGAGAGAGAGAGAGTAAAATTAAATCAAATGACGCAGACTTGATGCTAAAACATGCTAAAGAAAACACTCGACCAAACGTCTAGTTGGACATATCAATGTTCAATGAAACAGTTTACAATGGCTGATTTACAATCAAAAATTTTATAATTGCTAATTTTGGTAATTTTTTACATTAATAATTCTTAGAATTTAATTTAATTAATAAAATGTAATAATTTTAAAGGACTGAGGGTGAATAAGGAAAAACGGAGCATTTGCAGAGTAGATTAAAGAGTGAGATGGTAAGTGGAGATAGACTAATAAGTCAGGGGTAGAGCTTAGGAAGGTAACAGAATTTAGGTATTTGGGGTCTGTAATAGAGGAAATGGGGAGTTTGAAAAGGAGGTTACTAGTAGGATTCAGGCTGGGTGGGCAAAGTGGAGGGCAGCTAGTGGAGTGTTGTGAGATTGGAAAATAGCACTAAGATTGAAAGGCATATTTTAAAGTTTTATGCTTAGGCAAGTATTGATGTATGATTCGGAGTGTTGGGCACTAAAAAGGGAAAATTTACAGAATTTGCATGTGGCAGAAATGAGAATGTTGCGTCTAATGTGTAGTAAAACTAGGAAGGACAGAATGCGAAATTAATATGTGAGGATGAATTTGAATGTTGAGTGGATCAGAGATAGGTTGGCTCAGTTGAGATTGAGATGATATGGGAATATTGTGAGAAAGGCAGATGAGGATGTAGTAAATTCAAAGGACAAAAAATAGGGGATTGACTGATGATATTGTGTGGGACAGAGAGGATTGGAGAAGGTCTATTCGTATCCTATCCTAGTTAAACTGGTATCTAAGGGAAGAAGATGATGATGATGATATTTGCATTAGTTATTCAAACAATTATCAAATAATTCTAAATTTTATTTAGTATGATGACTAGTTTTCATTGTTAATTTGGTTGAGGGTTTAAGTGATTTACCTACCTGTTCAATAACTGATTGACTTAGTGATTGATTGATGTAGTAATCATTTTTGTTATTAACTGACAAATTGATTTATTGAGTTATTAATGTTTTGGTTGATTTATTGATTGATGATTGACTGACCAAGTTTTTGATTGATGATTAATTAATTAATGATTAATTGATGATTGATTGATTGATTTATGATTGAAGGGAGGAAGCTATGATGGAGTACCTGCAGATTGCACAAGATCTAGAGATGTATGGGGTCAACTATTTTGAGATCAAGAACAAGAAGGGCACTGACCTCTGGCTGGGGGTCGACGCTCTGGGGCTCAATGTTTATGAGAAAGATGACAAGTTTGTTTTTCTCTCATTAAATTTGCAAAACTGCGAATATTCTCTGTAGAATTCTTCGTCCTTTGCCAAAATAAAACTGGAATTTGTATGGAAATTGTAAAATATTAAGGTTTTAAGCGCATACTGAAGTGGCTGTGCCTAAATATCGTCAACTGTAACAGTACAGACCAATCATTTCGTTTATTTTTAAAGTTGACTGCATGGAGTAACTAATTCTCTGTTGTTTTCTCTAGATGGTCTAAGAAGAAATTATCGTAAATAATTAATTAAGATATTATTGCAAGAAGCAGAAATTATCGGTATATGACTAAATGGTAATTGGTGAATACTTTTGTTTTGTGATGAAGATTACACATTTGTTTTGAAATATCTGCTGCAATTATTACACTTTATACTGATATACTTGAAATTACTTTATATAATTTAACTGTCATTCAGTGCACTTCTAGTTGGCTGGTCCAAGAAAAAATTCCTGTCCATCAAACTAAGTCTATCATAATTAATTAGGTCATTGACCGATCAATCCCTAACTGCTTATCTTATATCAAGGGTTTCCCATTTGCAGCACTCTCTCTTAGTGCACTGCCTACTGGCAGGTCCATGGTATATAAAGCCTCCACTCGTCTCTATCTTCCATTTTCTTCTTTACGGCAACATACGAGTGGATCTTAAACTCATCTAACCTTCCTTGTGTTATGCCATTATTTGCCACACTGTGAGGCTTTTTTGTAAGTAAAGTTACTATTGCTGGGGTATTGTAATGAAGTTTTCAATATATGCTTTAGACATATTTTCCGAAAACATGGCTCTTTAATTCTACTTCACCTGATCTCAAACAGGGGCACGTGTGAATTTCAGTTAAATTGATCGAAATTCTATGAATATTCTATTAACAGATTGACGCCTAAGATTGGATTTCCGTGGAGCGAAATCAGAAACATTTCTTTTAGTGACAAGAAGTTTATGATTAAACCCATCGACAAAAAGTCTCCGGTTTGTAAAATATTAAAAATATCTGAAAATTCTATTTTGTATGTTTGCTGTTGAGAGACTGGTTAAGATGTTTTTATTAAAAGTTTTAGTTATTGGTATATAATACTAACTTTGTTATTTATCAGGCGGAAGATTTATATGATATTGTCTATTTAATTCTAAACACAAAATATGACGATGCAAGTTTTATATTGATAAGACTTATAACACAATATAGTACTATTTTACACATTAGTCATGAAGTGTATTTAAGTAGAAATGCGATGGAACACCATTTTGCACGCAGTACAGTTACGAGTATTGCCATTTCTCTTAAAAGCTGCGTTTACTGAGATATTTACTGAGACTTGAAATATGTTTTCCCGTGTTGTATCTGGACGACCGATAACTGCACGTGTCTCATCAGTGACTTAACATGGACTGAGGAAGGCAACGGGAAACCATTTCTTAGGCTACATTTTTCCCTAGTTATAGACTATATAAAGCATTAATAAGACATAGCCATCTATGAAGAGATTAACTTTAACCTGTTGAACAATGGAGTGCTTGGTATGGAGCGTGAAAGCTGACTCACACCTTAGATCGCAGTAACAATAGCGTTTGCTTTTGTTCTAGAGCAGTCTATAGAACGGTCTATAGTTATTTTACTTGTACTAGTAGTTGCACGGGTGCGCATGAGAAAGCTGTATCCTTTGTGGAAATGGACGTCAAACTTGTTTAGTGTCATTTAAGTAAAGATTGCGTAATTTAGTTGTTAGAAATTTCTCTTCTTGATTAAAGAATAATTGAAGTTATTATAATTAATAAAAATATTTGTAATTAGCAAATTGCAACTTATTTAGTTGTAAATGTAGAGCTCTGTCTGTTTGCTAGAGTCACACTGATCTTCTGATGTCAAATGGACTGTAGTTTTTTTTTCTTGCTTTTTCTTTGATCTACGCTTTATCAAGTATGTTTTATGGTTAGAACTGCTAGTATTTGCATGTTCTGCTATACACGTCCCTGACATCTCCTTCAGTTGAGGAAACGGTCATTAAATCCTCATTTTATCGTATTCATTTGCAAAGTAGCAGGTCCACGGTACATATTTCTAGACATCTTACACATATTGAGAAGTTGAGTTGAGATTTACTATTTCTGCTGCTGCAGGATTTTGTGTTCTTTGCGCCACGGCTGCGCATCAACAAGCGCATCCTGGCGCTGTGCATGGGCAACCACGAGCTGTACATGCGCAGACGTAAACCTGACTCCATCGAGGTCCAGCAGATGAAGGCCCAGGCCAGGGACGATAAGATGAGCAAGCAGGCCGAGAGGTTAGACTCTCTCTCTCTCTTAGTGCACTGCCTACTGGTATGTCCATGGAATATAACGCCTCCACTCTTCTCTGTCTTCCGCTTTCCTTTTCATTTCCACATATGAGTGGGTCTGTAAGTCGTCTAACATACCTAATCTCGGTCTGCCTCTGCCTCTTTTTCCTTGCAAATTGCATTTTATCCGCCATTATTATTATGATTAAAGATCATCATACTAATATTATATGAAATCTCTCAGTCAGAGTTCGGCCTAGGTGGCAAGTCCAAGGTACGTATTCTTACTCATATGCTCCGTAGGGAGCATTCCATCGATCGACGAGTTAATGCCTTCACAAAAGAATATGCTTATTGACACCTCAATTTAGCCAATAGTTTTGGAATAATGTGACTTCTGAGATGGGTTTCCGTAGCCTTCCCCAGTTCTTAATCAGTCGTCTCTTACGACAAGTGCAGTTACGGTTGGTCTTTTCATCAGTCTCGGACACAACGCGGGAATTATATTAAATATCATTTATTGTATATTGTTTCGCAACTTCTCAATTGGCTATAAAACATATTTCTATATTAAATCTGCCAGGGGCAGACGCTTCTTCATGTTTTCTGCTCCGACAATATGGAACTCTCTGCCACAAGATCTTCGATCATGTAACTGTATTGGTACTTTCCTTGGCAAGCTAAAACCCATCTCTTTTCGCCATAGGTCTAAATTTTGACCCTGTTGTCGTGGCTGTTGGCCTTGCGCTGTTTCGATCTTTCTTTCTCTTTGTGTTCTCTATATACTCGGTCGTCATCGTGTGGTGCTTTGACGCCTGTTTGTGTAGATTCTGCAAAAGACGTCCCTGACATTGCCTTATGGTGAGGAACCGGAAGTTAAATTCTTACTGATTGATTGATTGATTGATTATTATTCTTAATATAAAAAATACTGATATATATATATATATATATATATATATATATATATATATATATATATATATATATATATATATATATATTGTTGTTATATATGGTGGCCATAAAATGTTTAGAGCAAACTTTGTATTTTATCCCTTGAGACCGCTTGCACTATTGGAGCTGTTCTCGTACAATCCAATTTATACTACTGTAACTCCTTGTTTCTAAATCTCCCAAGCTGTGAGATCGACAGGTTGCAGTTCATCCAGAATTCCCTTGCACGTGCATTCTTCCGCCGCTCTCAGCACTCCCACGTGACTCCTCTCTTGAAGTCTCTGCACTGGCTCAAAGTCAGAGAATGCATTGTTTACAAGGCAGCTTCTCTGAGATACAGGTTATCTACAGATAACCTACTGGCTATCACTACCCCGGACAAACGTACAGGCTATCACTACCCCGGACAAAGATACAGGCTATCACTACCCCGGAATAACGTTATATGTCCCACTTATTACAATTGAGACAGCCTTCATCTATGCGATCATCTACTAGGTCCTCTAAGTTAATTACTCTTAAGTGATCAAGCATTTCTTCATGCAGTAAGCTCTCCAAGCGCTCCTTCCAGAACACAGCTTCACAGATCTGGAATTCTCTTCCTTACACTTTGCGCACCTCCTCTTCTTTTCCTGATCATCATCTCCCTCTGTATGAACAGTTTCATATATGGGGTTAAAGGCTGTTCTCTTTGACATCTCTAATCTGCCTATTGCACAGGAACTGAAACCAACACTTAAACCTCCATTTCACTAGTATCCCTCTTTGGACTGATTTCCCGGATTTTGGTTTGCACCGTTTTGGACCCCACACTCTTCTCATTGTATTGGATTTGGCACCGTATTGTTTAATGTTTTCACGAACTACAGAATCACTCTAATTAAGGTTTTGTTGTTGTTGTTGTATCAGGCAGCTGCTGATAAAGTGTCTTGTTGTACTGATGTTATCACATGATGTTGTACTGATGTTATCACATGATGTTGTACTGATGTTATCACATGATGTTGTACTGATATTATCAGGCAGCTGCTGATAAAGGAGAGAGAGCAGCGGGAGGCAGCTGAGAGCAAGAGAAAGGAGCTGGAGAGCAGACTACAGCAGTACGAGTCTGACTTTGAGAAAGCGAGATCTGGTAAGTCCTGACTTTGGTTCTTCTTCTTCTTCTTAGCATATGTCGTACTCATTCAACCGTCGTTTAGATATCACTTGACTGTTGACTTATGCAGTTAATCTGTGTAGACTGGATATAATCGTGAATTACTGTAACTTACTTGTAACTTCAATTGTAATTTTTGTTATTCGATGTGAAATGGCTGACAATCAGTGAATATGGTGGGCAGTTCTGAGTGATAGGAGGATGAAAAGTAAGAGAAATAGGCCGAGAGAAATGAAGTATCAAATATTTTATGAATAGAACTGCTAAATGTTGTCATGTATGCTACTGCTGTTGGTGTTGTTGTGTTGAACTGGTAATAGCCAAGGAATGGGTTGTAGTTTGGAGAAGGTAGAGACTGAGAGAGAGAGAGAGAGAGAGAGAGATAGAAAGAGAGGGAGAAAGAGAGTCGTGATATAGTAGATTGCACAGATCTGGATCGGCTGGAGCCAGTGGCTAAGTCGGTAAGATACTCGACCGCGGATCAGTATGTGCGGGGTTCAAATCCTGGGCTCGCCCTTCACTGACTTCGCTTTCGAGTGAGGAAACTGACGTTAACCTTAGCTTTACTAGCTTTAGATTTGCTTAATGTTTAAATTAAAGTTGTTGTTGTTATGTAGAACTGGAGAGGAGTCAGGGAATGGTGCGTAGCCTGGAGGAGAAGATGATGATGATGATGATGATGACGATGATGATGATGTTGTTGTTGTTGTGTAGAGCTGGAGAGGAGTCAGGGAATGGCTCGCAGCCTGGAGGAGAAGATGGAGAGAGCGGAGAGAGAGAGGCAGGAGCTGGCGGAGGCTCAGAGGAGAGCGGAGGAGGCGAGGCAGATGGCGGAGCAGGCTGCCTACATGGAAAAAGAGGAGCGAGAGCGTAAGGTAAGCTCTACCGGTGCTACAGTCCAGAGCCTTAAAAGATTCCTTAGAATGTCTGAATAGCGTAGGGGTAACGTCATGAAGTTTTATATGACAGATCCTGAGATGAATTAAACTATCGTGGGTTCAAATCCCAGCCGCGCTGATCTGAGAGTAAAATCTCGGACATTCACTGGACTGGTTATACGGAAAATGGTCTAAAGTGCCTAACGGTTTAAACATGTCGTATTAAAAATGATAGATATCGACATATTGATCATTTCACTTTAATGCGTGTTTATAATGTGTGTTTACATAGTTATATTGTTGACTAAGAGAGCACGTTTGAACACAAGTAGAGGTTGCAGAAAAGTGAAGTATTATTGGTCTTTTTGTTGTTAATGTAGTCGTACATAAATGAAAAATGAAATATTTTAATCTGTAGGATTAGAAGTGTTAATTTTACTGGCGTGAAATGTTTGGCGCTGAGTAGTATTTGGTGGGAATATACCAACATAAGTAGTGCTAAAAAATAGTGTGTATTTGAGATGATACTTTTGTCCTGTGTCTATACTTTCGCATATAAAAGTTCAGATAGCTGTGGAACGTTTTCACCACTAAAACTGTGTATGTGTAGAATATAAATTTGTTATGTGCTCGTTATATGCTGTTGTGAATTTTATCAGTCTAAGACTACAACGTGAGCCACAACCAGTGTTGCTGCTAGATCTCTGAAAGTGACAGCGCATCACTGAACTCTGATGCTCTGTCAAATCTATGTTATTTGCCTCTTATGTGAGCAGTCGATAGGTTTAATTCTAACCATTAACCAGAAGGAGTAAACCTACATTCCCATCACAAAAGCTATGCCTTTCATCATCATCATTATCATCCTCACTTGAATCCCAGTTTAACCAGGGACGGGATACGAATAGACTCACTCAAATCCTCTATGTCCTACACCACACCACCAGCCAATCCTCTATTTGAGACTTTTCCATTCATTAAAATTTTTGTAGCAATTTATGGAGCCTAGGCGCTCACCAACTGAATGCCCTTTCAGACGTCACAAAGGCTATGCCTCTACGAAACATAAATGGAACTGAATATAAATTCCTGCCCACATATTTACGATGCTAGATATTGTCATGAACGACGGTGTGCTATTGTATGTAGGAGCGGGAAGCGGCGGAGGCGCACGCTGAGCTGGAGAGAAGGATGCGCGAGGCAGAGGAGAGAGAGGAGGAGTCGCGCATGCTGCACGCTCAGCTGCAGCGAGCACGCGCTGACATGGAGGAGCACCAGAGGGCGCTGGAGGAAGCACTGGCTCGTCCACCACCCGTCGTGGCTGCCTCGTCACATCACGTGTCGTCGTCACACAATGCGTCACACAGCGTGTCCTCTCATCACATGTTTGAAGATAACGACTACGATGATGATGCACGAGAACATAGTACGTGTCGATCCGTCAGACCGTCAATCAATCAATCAATTAAAAAGCTGGTAAAGCTAATGTTAACGTCAGTTTCCTCACTCGAAAGCGATATATGTGACGGGTGAGCCCCGGATTTGAACCCGCACATACCGATCCGCGGTCGAGTATCTTACAGACTTCGCCACTTATTAATCAATTCGTCTGTCAGTTTCGTAAAGCTATCAGCTTGCTTTGTTTAAATCAATTAAGCTGTCGGTCAACTTGTAGTGCCATCAAACAATCAGTCAGTAAATCAATCAAATAATATGTTTACTTAATTTAAAAAATGTTTTGGCGTTAGACCGAGGCTCTGAGGACTTTATATCTTGGCTCAGACTGCTTGCTCTGTTTCATCAAGAATCTGATCGCCTTATCATACATGTATACGTGGATTCTGAGGAGTTGAGTAGTTGCTGCTGTTATGTCCAAGGCCACTGTTGATATTGTTGTTTTTGGTGCTGCGCAGTTCATAGTCTGAACTGTAATTCGAACCAGGTGGTGCCCAGACTTGAAGATGACATGTTGTTGTTGCTACATGACTCACTGTTGTTGTTGTTGCTACATGACTCGCTGTTGTTGTTGTTGCTACATGACTCACTGTTGTTGTTGTTGCACAGCTCACACGTTGAGCTACAACGAGAACGAGGTGGTGCCCAGACCTGAGGAGGACAGGATGACTCGTGTGGAGAAGAATCAACGCATCAACACGCAACTCAAGGTAACATTCACATATTTATTTCCTCCTTAGACACATCCAGCCAAATCTTCTGTCCTGACTCAGGGACGGCACTGCTACCATCATCGTCATCATCATCTTCCCTTAAATCCGAGTTTAACCAGGGTCAGCATATGAATAGACTCTATCCAAGTCTAACAAGTTTGTCCATCTACCATCTCTATTTATTTTCTGCCATCTCTGTATATGCAGGGTGTGTATATATATAATAGAAACAATGTTCTGTTTCAGACGTCTCTGAATGATCTTCATTAGATAACCAGCGATTAAGTCATCGTTATATTGTATAATCGTGGTTGTTAAGCATATTGGTACATGTTCTTTATTTTAGTCTAAGTAACTTTATAATCCTGTTTTAATTCCAGTAATATATTAAGTAGACCAACCGAGAATTTTAATAAACATTGTTTTTGTAAGAATGAAGGATTTAAAGATTTGGGCACCGAGGACTGAGGAAGGAAAGACAAAAGTCCTCCGATGTCTCAGATCCTCAAACTATAGGTTGTAGTTGTTGTGGGAAAGTGTTAGTCTATGTGTTGGCATCAACCTGTTGATACATCGTTAAAGCTTTTAAAAGCGCTGATTAAGCTAATGTTAACGTCAGTTTCCCCACTCGAAAGTGACGTCAGTGACGGGCGATCCCAGGATTTGAACCCCGCACATACTGATCCACGGTCGAGTATCTTACCGACATCGCCATTGGCTCCAGCCGATGGATGAACGTAAATTTATAGATGAACGTGATGGCAGACTATGAATAGCAGCAATATATACCTTGGAGGTGCCATTTGACAGAACTATAGAATGTAAATGAATTTATTACAATTATTGAAATGATTGATTGATTGATTGATTGTTTGATTGACTAACTGACTGCCGACTGACTGACTGACTGATTGATTGACTGACTGACTGATTGATTGATTGTGTAGAACCTGAGCGCTGACCTAGCCTCGGCCAAGGTGAGCACGCAGGTGACGCGGAACGACATCCTGCATGAGCAGAACCAGGCTCAGGGCAGAGACAAGTACAAGACCCTCAAGCAGATCAGACAGGGCAACACCAAGCAGCGAGTCGACATGTTCGAGTCCATGTAACTCTCGCTGCCGTGGTCTAACAGACATTGGGGGGCTATCTGACCATGGGCTAACAGACATTGGGCTATCTGACCGTGGCCTAACAGACACTGGGTTATCTAACCGTGGGTTGACAGACACTGGGTTATCTTACCGTGGGCTGACACTGGGTTATCTTACCGTGGGTTGACAGACACTGGGTTATCTGACCATGGGTTGACAGACGCTGGATTATCTGACCGTGGATTGACAGACACTGGGTTATCTGACCGTGGATTGACAGACACTGGGTTATCTGACCATGGGTTGACAGACACTGGATTATCTGACCGTAGATTGACAGACACTGGGTTATCTGACCGTGGATTGACAGACACTGGGTTATCTGACCGTGGATTGACAGACACTGGGTTATCTTATCGTGGGTTGACAGACAACGGGTTATCTGGCCGTAGGTTGACAGACACTAGGTTATCTAACGTTGAGCTAGTGAATACTCTGCTAACAGACACCGTGTTATATATTACACCGGATGACTGACACTAGACTAGCTGATGAGATCTTGTAACAAGGTGTTTGTTAAACCCCGTTAATAATTGATCTGCGTTTCAAACATTGCATTATCGAGCTCTGTGTTATCAAATGCTGCTTTGTCAAACCGTGTGTTAGAAAGCTCCGTGTTTACAAATCATGCGCTATTAACGCTGTTACTTGAGAGTTACCTTCCATTGAGTCCATTTATATTCAGCCTGCTAATGAGGATTTTGTGTCTTGAGCTTCTAAGACATCCCTGACATTATGTACACCGTACAACGAAGCGTCATCGTAGATTTATACATAGAACCTGTATTTGTTTATTGTTTATTTACTCATATCTTATTCATTGTTTATCATTACTGTACTCGACATAGATCTAGTGTTTATTTTTTGTTCTCCAATGTTTTTGCACTTCCGCTTTGTTTGTGTTTGAGTGAGACTATTGAGCTAATGGATTGAGCTCTTTTATTAGAGGATTACGTGGAAACGTTATTCAAAGCTTCTTTAAAAAGGAATAGAAGGTGATAATTAAGCATGGAAAAATATTTAATCCGTCCTGGCTTATTGAAACGATACAAAATAGACAACTTGAACATTTAAATGAAATTCTGAATGTAATCCCCTTGATCTGTGCTATGTTTTGTGTGTGTCTCTTGTGTGGGTGCGTATGCATATCATATACGTCTGAATATCATACATGTATATACGCATACACACATATATAGTATATGTGTTTGTGCCAACGCTCGCTTGTATACGTCTTGATATGACTCTCTGTAGATTATGATAGACTATAGACATATAGACATGTTGATATCCTCTAAAAATAGATTTTGTTTTATAGAAGTTATTTACTTTTATCTATGTACTACAAACAACCATCTTTAAAGATCTTTTGAAATACTCCATTGTGTTAATAGCATTATTTAGATGTTTTCGGCCTTTCCGTTTTCTTTAAAAGTGGCCTATTTGACTTCGCTTGCGGGTAATAGAAAGCTGACGTTTTACATTGTATTTACTATTTATTTTCTAGTTTGTTTGTTACTCTCTGCATTTGAAGAATTTTGAATCAAAATTAAATTTGTTCATACTATCAACGCAACGTTATTTTTCTCTTGTTTAAGCAGGGCCTGCTCCGTGCAACTATCATTCCACATGTACTCTGTATATTTAGTCTACGCTTTTACATGCAGTACAGATAAATATTTATATTCTATACTACGCAAAGAAACGTGCAAATTGCGTTTTACCTGTGCGCTATTCAAGTAACTTTGAAGCATTTTAATTTTTATTATTATTATAATCAACACTATTAATTAATGAAAACTGGAGTAATTGTTCTTAGCATATAGCATTTGAAGAATTTTCTAGTTTTCACTGAGACGTTATTAATATTTGCATAATTGAACTTTAATATTAAAACCTTTTTAAGCATTGAACTAAACCTTAAAATTTCATAGCCTTCCAGCGAAGCGAAGTCATACAGATACGAGTTTAAGCAACTATAGGTTTGCTAGTACACTGTGTATCGATGTGTGCAACGGTATTGTTGTGTCGGCCTGTGCATCGTGCGTGCATGCGTGTTTGTGTGTATTAAAAGCTTTGTTAAATTTTATCGTTGCAACCTATTATTGTCAATCTGCTTTTATTTTCTTCATTTAAAAGTGCTGGTGTGCCTTTATTCTATGTACCGTATGAATTATGTGTACACTCTGCAGTCTATGCATGATTATTAGTTTTTGTTAATGTCTTTTTTATTTTTACTGTGCTATCATTGTCAGTGTGGCTGATTTGTTAGTGAACTCAGTATGATTTGTTGTAATTTGTGAGTGTTGTCTGTGTTTGAAATGTGATATTATTTGTGTCACAGTGTATACAGTATACAGACTCATATATCTGGGTATTTATTCTGCTGCAGTTGAACATACTACTGAAATTTACTGGTTTATGTTTCCTTCATTCAACATACATGTACATGTATAATTGTATATCCTTCAGACCCCGGCTAATAAACATTTAGCCTGCATGCTTCTTATATTCTTCTGTTTTTATAACAATTATTCATTCCAACAACTAAAATTACTAAAAGAAGAATTGGACTCTGTGAAATGAGTGATCACTTTGATGCGTTGCGTAATCTAGTTATGTGTTATTTTGAATTGATCAAGGGAATCAAGTTAATGAATTGAGCAAATAATCTACTGTGAAGTTATTTTATGATTTCATCTGAACTATTCTTCTATACTAAATTTCGTCTTAATATTGTCTGTCAAGATATATGCTATTAGTTATTGTATTGAAAATTTTTATCGCAGCTTTATCAGTCTAATTATGCGTATTTATCGTGTATTTCTTGAACAAAAAGAAATTGTTAGCGCCTTTGTTAATAATGATAGTAAGTTTAGTGAATCTCACAAGGCTGTTTTTATTTATCTATTGTTTGCGTTATGTCGGTTTTTGTTCCTTCACTGTGGCAGAGAAATGAAACAATTGAATTTTTATTTAAGATTTTAAATTTCTGTCACACAGTAGGCCAATAGGCCTAAGCCTCTTACGTGCTTGCAGTGGCCCTACAAGCCTACAATTAACTTTACTGGTATTGTACAATATGCCTGTGTTTACTTAATATGACATGGATCATAGATGATCCAAGTAAGTTTAATTGATGATATGCTTATCGGGTTGTATTCTTTCTCTTAAGAAACACTCAGCTGTGTTAAAATGCCAATCTGGATAGATGTATATCTCAAGATTATTTTGTTGGACAATATTTTTTATTATGTCGATGGATTTTGAATTTTCTGCATCAAATTTTGCTAGTAAACTATTTTAAATGTTTGTATCTATTTATTGAGTTTCTGCAATCTCTTTACAACACTTTTTCCATGTTGATCTGAAAATTGAGATATAATATAAAGAATTCTCGTTTTGTATGGTAAACAGTATCATAAAATATATAGATCTTTACTCGCTATTGCGGTAGCAATATATAAACTAACTACAAATAGAGTCATGCGTGTCAAGCACGATAAAATAAAACAGAAATGTAGTACTGATAAATTTAAATTAAGCGAAATTACTTGACTATATTTTCACAGAAGTATTACACTGATTCGTATAAAGTGTAGAATGATGTAGAATTTTATGTAGCTTTATAGCCTGGTATAGATTTTGTTTCACTGAATGACATATTTCATTTAAAATTAAATTATAACATATGTTAGTAATGTCTAAGCTATATATAAACTTATGTGTAATCATGTCTTGGTTGAATTGATCGCATTGTATTACTGAATAAATGCTTATACAGTGCTCTGTTGGTTATGTCAAACATTTGCTAGCGACCTTGATGTTTTCTATTTTAATTTATTATTTATATTATAAAGTATAAATATAATATATTAATGCACTCTGTATAAATTAATTTTAGATGCTATAACTATAGATTTGCCCTAGCTATGCGATATAATTTGTCTAAATAACTCAGTGTTTAGGCTACAGTTAGCAAAGTTAATTGAATTGACTTGGCCCTGATGAGAATTAGAATCTAATATCTTTGACTCTCAGGTAAGCTGATAGAGAGTAAAACATCGGACATTCACACGACTGGTAAATGGATATAGAATAATTACACTTAAATTTGGCCCCCCCTCCGTCAAGAGTGAAACTTTAAGACTGGTTATGCCATATGGCAGATCATAAGGTAGCATTGGATATAGTATACTATATCTGTATCTTATACTGATAAATTCGTATAGCCATTTTAACTTTTCCTCCGTTTACCGGAAAGTAGAATTTGTAGAAACAATTCACTAGGGTAATAACGGAACAACTACGCACAAGTCGTAGGTCTTGGGTTGATAACTGCTTGGCTGTGACATCATGCGCTATCTACAAGCTAGCAAGAACTGTGAATGCAAATACTCTACTTCTGCTAAATCTTAACGTAACTTGTGACTGTTGTACCGACTGCGGTCAAAAAAATACATCCCACTTGCGAAATCTCAAACACGTCGTGATAAATCTCAAAACATGACATAACATTTCCAGGCCTTTCAGAGAAAGAATTTCTACGTTCAACCTACAAATTAGATAAAAAAAATGCTAGACCTATAAATAAAAAGTTACAATATTTATGAGAAAAAGTAGCTAAATTTCATTTCAAAAGCTCACTTAATATCAATAGTGTATTTTTTTAAATCATGTAAATATTTAAAAAGAATTTCAGGAAGAACTTGTATAAATTTCACATAAAAATAGCTGATGAGCTGTTCAAGTTTTAATAGTTATATCTGCGGCAATCGACTTTTGATGAATTTGATTGAAGTTGATAAATCGCTGCTACAGAACCAACCTGTTCAATGAGTCAAAATACGGCTGCAGTCAACTGATGAGTAGTTCATTCACTGAGTGTAGTAGAATATTAAGTAATTAGACAAAGTTATTGAGATTTCGGTAGGGATGTATTTCTGATTAATTCAGTAGAGTTTCACAATAAAATCAGTAAGGTAGAGTCTCCCATAAAATTAATGCATTCTAATTAATTATACCAATTAAATCAAGTCAGCACACGATTAGCGGGAAGTGCAAATACATGTCTATATTAATCACGAACAAGATCACAATATTTACAAACGTAGACGGACGTGATATACAAGCAGACAGACAGAAAATGACGGAGGGGAGACAGAGGGATAGAGAGAGAGAGAAAGAGAAGACAGACACAGAATTGGAGAGCACGTCCAAATAGAAATAGAGAATCCTTCCAAATATGCTTACCACCAGACAGAGACAGAGATAGTAACGAGAGATAGAGTAACTATAGTTTAAGAGATATTGATTGTTATTGCAATGATTTATTTAACGTCTACTGCTTTGACCTCCACGACCTCTTTGACCTCTCTTCCTCTGCCTGGCCTGAGCTGCCGCCTCCCCTGCTCTCTTCTTTAGAATCTGCTCACTGCTCCTCAGCTCATTCTTAGCAGCTCTCTTACCACCCCCACCAAAACTGTTACCACTACCACCTCTACCAAAACTGTTACCCCTACCACCTCTACCAACACTGTTACCCCTACCACCTCCACCAAAACTGCCACCTCTACCAACACTGCTACCCCTACCACCTCTACCAAAACTGCTACCCCTACCACCTCCACCAAAACTGCTACCCCTACCACCTCTACCAACACTGCTACCTCTACCACCTCTAACAAAACTGCCACCTCTACCACAACTGCCGCCTCTACCGAAACTTTGACCCTTACCAAAATTACCACCATCACCATCACCATGCCTACTAAAGCTACCACCCCTACCACCTCTACCTCTACTAAAGCCTCTTCCACTACCAGATCCTCCACGTCCACCACTGCTCCAGTCATCCTGCCTGCCTCTACTGGAGAAGCCCCTACCTCTCCTTCCTCCACCTGCAACAACACAGGTGTGCCGCGGAATTACAGAAACGTACAATAAGGTATATACGTATATATATATATATATATATATATATATATATATATATACACTGTGAGTCATAAAAAACATGTGCGCAGTATTTCGCGCACAACTTTGACAATTGTGAACCGATTTTGAAAGTATTTTCAAAATTACAAAGAAGAAGAAAAGTACTAATCTTAAATCTAGTTTTTGTGACACTTCTGGTTTATTTTAGACAATAACAGACGATTTTACAAAACATAGTCTGTTTTTGTTGAAATTTTAAAATGGTGTTTACTAATGAAGATAACGCACTCATAAAAAACTACCTCTTAAAAAAAGTACCTCTTAAAGGGTGACGGTGCACTTTGATTGATTGCCGAATTTCCAACAAAAAATGGATGCTGGGAGGGCTAGATTGCTTATTAGAGAAATTACGCTGAAAAGAAGAAAATAAATAACGTGGACGAGTTGAAGCAACGGCTGGTGGACGTTTGGCAAGACATGCAGCAATCTGTCATTGACAACGCAAAAGATGAGTAGCGCAAGCGTCTCTGCGCTTGTATTCGCACCAAAGGAGGACATTTTGAGCATATGCTTTGACAGTTGACAGTAGCTGTATTATAACATAATATTACAGAGTCAGGAAGCAATTATATGCTTGTTTAAGATCCATCAAGCTCTTAACTAAAACCAATTTGTATTAATCAAATCATACAGACTTAATGTCAACATCCTAAATTTATACATAGGCCTAGCCTATGTATAACCCTGAACATACAATTAACATCTAATTTACATGTTCTTATGTTTATCATATTTATTTTTAAAAGCATTCACTGACTCTACTTCCACAATTTCGCTTGGCAAACTACTCCAAGCATTTATAACTCTCTGACTAAAGAAAAATTTCCTTAAATCTAGTCTACTTCTACATTTACTAAGTTTATAAATATGTCCCCTTGCGTTTCTATTGTTTGATAAATTAAACCAAATACAATGGTTAACTTTGCTGAAGCCGGTGAGTATCTTAAAAACTTCTATTAAATCTCCTCTAGCTCTTCTCTCACTTAAAGAGGTTAATCCTCTTTAAGTGAGAGAAGATTAACTGATTATACTGTTTGTTTCGTGTGTTTAATTGTTAGTTCCACTGGATTTGTAAACACTCTGTAGCGATTGATTTACTTAAACTGAATATTGTCAGTCGCGTATATTTCCAAGCACTGCTTCAACGCAAAAATAATAATTAACAGAGTCACTTTTTTAAATGTTATTTTATAGCAAATGTTTTCCTGATTATACATATGCAAAAAGTTAAAAAATCGGTTCACTAATACAAAAGTTATGAGCGAGAGACTGCGCACATGTTTTTTTTACTCACAGTGTATATACATATATATATATATATATATATATATATATATATATATATATATATATATATATATATATATATATATATATATATCAACGCTGTGGCGTCTCTTTGTGGACACTAGAGTAGTCTCTTACAACCATCCTCCTCAACCAATCACGATCCATGGCGAGATCATATACATCAACACCCGCAAGATTAAATTTTTAGTATCTATTAAATTTAAATCTTAATTATATCGTCTTATTAAATTATGCTTATTTCCCATACCTATCCTTAATTTAATATATAGTTGTATATTGTTTATACAGAAAGTTAAAACAGAAATATGGTATATAAAATGTGAGACAATAAAATGTATGACATATATTTTAATATACACTGCGTCTTTTGTAACTGATATCCCTAATTGTTATTACAATGAAGTTGTAAGGAGATGTCCTTGAAGTCTACAGGACTTGAGCAGCAGCCTATTCTTCCAAATTAAAATTTCCTTTGAATGTCTTTAAAAACGAGAACGTTATACTGGTGATTTTCCAGAAAGAGTAGGGTCAAATAACAAATTATATTAAAATAATTATAATACAGTATAGGAATTCAAGCATATTATTTGCAGCGCAAATATTCTCTATTATAACAATAGAAAGCACGTCACACACTTTCCGCTAACGCAGCATTATGTGTGAATGTGAAGAATTGGCTGCTGATCAAGTTGTGAACATTACAAAAACAACGGCCAGCTCGTCATAACTTTATTCTAAACACAATTTGTGGTGCCAGTTATAATGGACACAGTGCATACATTGTATAAGTTAAAATTAACTAACACATGAAAGTGCAAAAATAACTAGTATATTAGGTGAGTTTAAAATAACTTAATAAATATTAATAATAAAAATAATACCAAATAATAATATATAAGCTATGTCTGACGAGGATTTGCTATAATTACCCCTTCCTCTTCCTCTCCCACCCTCAGCATCATCATTATCATCATCATCATCATCGTCATCATCGGCCTGGCCCACCTTGTTTCTCTCCACCCACTCTGCGTATATGTCCCCCCTCTGCTTCTTCTTCTTACCCCCCTCTATCCTCACCCCTGCCTCGTTCTTCCTCTTCTTCTCCGACACTAAAACATCAAAACAATAAAATAAACAAGTAAAGACAACAACCAAACTCCTAACACACTAGATAAACATTAGTAAAGTGAATCATATAAGCACGTAACAAAGGTTCATCGGATAAAAAGGTATGAAGTTCAACACCTGTTTTCATATCACATAGGATACAATCACGGACATTACAGCGGGGTTCTGAAACAATGCTATCCTGTGTATCAATCTAGCAAGCTACCAACTATTCAAGCGGTACAACTTTGCAAATTACTGAAGCAAACAAAACTACCACACCAGTAAAAAAAATTCAAAAGTAAAATATTTGTATATGACGACAGCAACTCAACTCGATTTAATAAAGTCTTGAATATTGATTGATAGGTGCTGAGCTTAACCTGCTGTAACACCAGCTGATAAAAATATTGAAATACCATCAACTCCACAGATCTCGATTGATTGATTAAATAACTGATTGATAGATAATTAAGCATTAAGGCACTAAGATCTAAACCAACGTCAGAAAAGGCATTCGGCTGGAGAGCGCCTAGGCTGCAGAAATTGCTACAAAATTTTCTAAAACGAATGGAAGAGATTATAATCTCTTCCATTCGTTTTCATTCAATTATATAATTATAGGAAATTGACTGATGATATGGTATGGGACAGACAGGAGTGGAGAAGATCTATTCCTATCTAGACCCTAGTTAAACTAGGGTTGAAAGGGAAGATGTAGATGGTAATGATGATGATTGACTGATGATATGGTATGGGACAGAGAGGAGTGGAGAAGGTCTATTCGTATCCAGACCCTAGTTAAACTAGGGTTGACAAGGAAGACAATGATGATAATGATTGATTGATGGTTAACTAATTTACTGACTGATCAATCAATCAATAAGAATATATCGTCCGGTTCCTCGCCATAAGTCAATGTCAGGGACGTCATGACAGATTGGATTAACCTGCAGCGGTACCAGCTGACACAAATTTCTTGCGCTTCCTGTCCCACACGAGTTGATTCTTGCGCTGCCTCAGCCCCGCCTCGTCATCACCGGTCAGGTCCAGCACTGCGTCCAGCGCCTCTCTGGCAAAACCCCCCTGCGCTCCCCCGCCAGTGTTACCAAGGCTCAAGCCTCGCTCCGTGTGGTAGTTCTTGGGCATGCTAGGCACATAGTAATTCTTCACCACAGCGGTTGAGCCGTCCGTGTTACCACTGCTAACAGGCTCATCTTCTAGATCAGCTGCGAGTGGCACCTCTGCAGGCTGATTCTTTTTCTTCTTCTTCTTTCTAGCGTCATCGTCTCGTTTCTCGTTGTATCTAAGCGTTAAAAAGAACAATAGAAACCGAAACTTGATAGAATTGGATGATTGGATGAATGACAATAACAGTAGAAATAAAGTAATAGTAGAATAACAACTAAAATAGACGAAAAATTGAAAATAAAATTAGAACAAATTTGTGGAAAAAGTGAATGAACTAAATTAATAGGTCAATATATAAATAGAAATAAGTGATTAAATACCTGGGCATGATGACGGTGGTGAATGTCTGAGCCACAGCTTCCTCGAGCCCGTCTTCTTTCTCTTCCTTCTCCACTTCTTTCTTTTTCTTTCTCTCATTGACCGAATGTTGAGAATTTTCCTCTATCTCAGTTCTCCTCCTCTTTCTGCTTATGTAGTCGTCGTCGGCTCGACGCTTGGCCTTCATTACAGCAAAAGATTTGTCCTTATTTGTGGAGTTTACCTCAAAGATTGTCGTAGGAGGTCTAGAACAGAAAATATTTCATACAATTCTAAGCATGATCATCATCGTCATCTTCCCTTAAATCCCAGTTTAACCAGGGTCGGGATGCGAATAGACATTCTCCAGTTTTTAAAGTTTTTTTTCCAATTCTTAGCATAATTATAAATAATATTAAATCTAATACTATTAAAATTTAGCTAAAAATTATAATATTAATTCTATTGAGTATAATTTAGCTACAAATTTTAAAATTAATATTATAATTCTTAATGATATTCGCCGTCGTTAGCGTCTTCATCATTTCCCTTGAAGTCCAGTTTAACTAGGGTCGGGATATGAATAGACCTTCTCTATTCGTAAACCTTTCTTCCATTCGTTTTAGAAAATTATGTAGCAATTGCTGGAGTCTAGGTTCTCACAAACCAAATGCCATTTCTAACGTTGGTTAGGATCTCAGTGCTTTGACGCCTATTACGACAGGTGCAGTCCACAGTTGGTCTATTCTTCAGCAACCCGAACTCAACACGAGTAAAATTTTAAAATGGGTAAAATTCTACTTATATTATTATTTTAATTTAATACTTCAATGCTCTAGACGTATTAAAGTCATTTAAAGTCTAGCCTCTGAAACATTTCCTCATAAAATGGCACTTAGTCAGTATAAGAAAAAGTCATCAGGATAAGATTTGAGATGTGTAGTATTAGCCTAATAAAATGGCTGATAGTATACTGGTAGAGTCATGAATGTTTATACCTACGGGAGCACAGGAGTACCACTCATACAAAAATAAGCAAACATACTTCATACAGGTATGTTTTACAAACTTTTCATTATTATTATTGAGGAAGGGATTAAACTTTTCTGAATTTTTAGCTATATTTTATTTCAGCAAATACAAAACTTTCGAGAAGTAGCATTCTCTCACAATCCATTCTCTCACAATCTATCCATAGAGTAAAGCAGTGTTTTACTGAGCAGAGAATAAAAAAGATAACTAAAACAGCTCATATAAAATGCAGCAATACAATCAAGCACTCGCCTGAAGTTTTTCAGAGCGGCAAGAGTGGACTGAAGCGCAAGTTCACTGTTGTCCACATTCTTAGCAGCAGCTGTAGCAGCAGTTGTAGCAGCAGAAGCCTTTTTATTGGTTTTAGTAGTTTTGACAGGAGCTTGAGGAGTTTTTGCATCAGCTAACTGAGTCGGAGTTTGGAGAAACATGGGATGAATGCCGATGCTGAACCCATCAGACAAGAGCTTCTTCGTTCTCCTCACGCTCTCACCAGAGGGCGCCGGTCTGGTGCGGCTGTACTGCTTGTACGAGTTGCTCGCTACCTGTAATAATACAAATAAAGGTTTAACGTCCGGTTCCTCATCCAAGGATGATGTCAGGGACGTCCCCACAGCACACATCACTACAGTAAAGTTAATCATTAGGATAATAAATCAGTTAGTGAATCAATCAGTTTATCAATCAATCAAACAATCAGGTAATCAATCAGTTACTCATTCCATCAGTCATAAAATACATAATTTCCGGGTTGTGTTAAGGACACTGAAGAATAGACCCACCATACACTCAAAGTATCATACAAGGCGACTGAGCATGAACTAAGGAAGGCAATGGGAAGCCACCTCAGCAGCCATATTATTACCAAGATAAATTGACGTCCCTGACATTGCCTTATGGCGAGGAACCAGACGTTAAATTCTTATTGATTGATTGATTGATAAAGGCTACATCAGTGTGGATATGACATAGCCTTTTGTGAAAAGATTAATTCGTTCATTTATGGATTGATGGAGTGATCTTTAAGGAACGTGAAAGCAGTGAATGTGTAGGAATATGCAAATTAGACCTGTTACTTTGCATAGCAATGGACAGAGAGATAAAGGGAGAGAGACTGCAAATCAATCCACATAAGAGTTCTTATGTTCACATAAGAGTGAATCTTTAAATCATCTAACATTCCATTCAACATCAGCTATACGACAACAAATGAGGACAATACAAGCAACAGCAATACAACAACAGACGAGGATAACGAATACAACAGCAATACAAATACAAATGAGGCCAAAAGATCCAACAATACAACAACATTATGAGGATAAAAAATACAACATCAATATGACGATACAATGAGGACAACAGATACAATAGCAATACGACAATACAAAGAGGACAAAATATACAACAGCAATAAGACAATGCAACGAGGACAAAAGATACAACAGCAATACGAAAATGCAATGAGGACAAAATATACAACACCAATAAGACAATACATTGAGGACAAAAGATACAACAGCAATACGACAATACAATGAGATCAACAGATACAACAACAATAACACAACATAATAAGGACAACAGACACAACACCAATAAGATAACATAATGAGGACAACAGATACAAAAGCAATACGACAGAATGAGTCACAAGCAGTTCAGTTCGCAAGTCGTTATCTAGGGAATTGTTTATTAATATGCCACACCATTTTATTATGCCATATCTAAAGCTCAACTGTTCCCTGTTTGGCAGAATAAGCTGCAAAAACTGCCAATTCTTTTCAATATTTTTCCTATGACTTCAAAATATATAATATTTTAAAATTTGTTCAAAATCACGGAATTTAGTATTTTCATTGATATATTGTGACGGGGAGTAACCTATATAACTATGCACGATTACATATCACATGTTTGGTAACAATATTCTATAAGGCTAAAGGCTTCCAGCATCAGTTACATGTTTCTAAAACCAGTCAGTCATGATACAAACACTAGATCTGAACCCCTACACGTTGGATTTTGATTCGCAGTTGAAGACTGCTAACCGATCAAAAGTTCAATGATAATATACGCAAAATACAAATATACGCAAATAAGTAATACGTAATAATAATGAGCATATTATTATAAGTATAATATATATTAAATATTATATGTATATTATTATAAGTATAATTTATATTATTATAAGTGTATTATTATAAGTATAATATATATTATTATAAGTATATTATTATAAGTATTTTATTATAAGTATAATATATATTATTATAAATTATATTATTATAAGTATATTATAACAAGTATATTATTATTATTATATAATAATAACTATACAAATATAGGCAATTAATCAAGCAATCGCTGTGAACCTTGGCCAGACTCTGAATGTCGTACTTATCGTGCCAGAGCCTCATCAGTTCATCACCTGCATCCATCACGCTCTGAGGCACACACCCATACACCCCGTCCCTCCAACCCCAATCAAACCCCTGCTGGGTGTCAGGCCCCTCGGGCTCACCGACCACTGAAAACATTCTGCCGAGGAACATCTGGAGGTCGACGCAGTAGGGTTCCTCGTCGGGGGCCACTAGAGAGAAAGCCCTGCCCGCACGCCCTGCCCTTGCCACACGTCCCACCCTGTGGACAAAGAGCTTCGGGGCGGGAGCCATGTGAATGTTTATTACGTTGTCGAGTAGCGGCAGGTCAACGCCTCGAGCAGCCACATCCGTCACCACCATTACCTACATGCGAGGATCAATCAAACATTCATTCATCATCATCATCCTCCCTTGAATCCCAGTTTAACCAGGGTCGGCATACGAACAGACTGCCTCAAATCCTCTCTGTTCTACATCATATCATCAGTCAATCCCCTACTTGATACTTTTCTATTCATTTAAATTTTTGTAGAAATTTCTTGAGCCTAGGCGCTCATGAAACGAATGCCCTTTCTGATGTTGGTATGGATCATAGAGCTTTTGTGCAGTCACTGATGGGTCAATTCTTCAAACAACCTGGACACAACACGGGGAAAAAATCAGACATTCATTCAATCTGATTAATTAAATAATTAGTCAATCAAGCAATCAGTCAATAAGATAGTCAGTCAATCAATTACGACAGAGGTAAAGATAGTAATATGTAAGGAAACTAATTTGTTACACAGACATATACCACCTGTGTAAGTCTACATCAATCACTCGTTAAAGTGGGAATTGAGTGTTGGGAATTGAAACTGCGCACATTTTCAGCCCTCCCTTTTACAGAGCCTTTAGAAACTAAAATATGAGCCCCTAGTAGTGGAACTTACTTGAAATTAAACTAGAGAGAGAGAGAGAGAGAGAGAATTATTTTTCTTTCAGAATCATCACTACAGTGTTACATAGAGTTTAATGAAGTCCACAGTTATATATAATTATAATAAAGAAATATAGATTATTATTATTTTTTTAAATGCCCTGGGCTGTAAAGGGCCCTGGGCTAAAAAATAAGATAGAAGAGACTTTGTTTAATTAAAAGTTAAAAAAGAAGCAATCAAAATAATTCCTGTACACTCTGGGAAGCCGCATTATCCAAAGTGCCACTGAAACAGACTAGGTTGAATCGCTGGAGAGCAAAAGACAGTCGCTGCCAAAGAAAAGCTTTTTCGCATTGATCACCAGTAGTGGCGCTGGTCCTCCTGCCTATTTCGTCAATAAAGTCTGATGCGACAGAGTTGATGGGGCCCAGGGTCTCAAAGGCAATAGGCATGAAGATATAGTTGCTAGAGATTTCAGCATACTTCAGAGTTTTCCTATTAGCCGCGGCCTCTGCAGCAGCACCAGCAGCAGCGCAAGAAAATTATTATAATTATTATTATAATTATTATTATTAAAGTAATACTCTTTGAAGAAAATTCTCTATATACTAAAATTTTTCTTGCAATTTGTTTCTAAACAAAAAACCTTGTTCACTGGTTAACATGCCATACTCTGTGTCTTGAGAAATGCAGCCATGGTGTGCTTAATCACTACTCCCATCAAAACGATAAGAAAGAAGATACAACTTCAGCGAAAATACTTATCCACTGCACCTGAAACAAGGCCCACAATCTACTCTAAGTGATAGTACAAATGACTGCACAATTCAATGTTATCAATCCACACACATGTACCTTGGTGGCGCCTGTTCTGAACTTAGCGACGTTGATCTTGCGAGCGAGAGGATCAAGAGCTCCGTACGAGTAGACAGCGTCTACCCCCGCCTCCCTCAACACTCCCACGACGTAATCCACGTGATGCCTCGTCGCCACAAACACCAGAGTCCTCTCTTCCTCCTTCACCACGCTGCGCAGCAGGTGCAGCAGCACCGCCATCTTGTCGTCGTGACGACAGCGCAGGAACGACAGATGGAGCTTGTCGCTGAGCTTGGAGTCGACGTCTAGACGGATGAGTGCAGGGTCCTGCAGCCCAGCGCGGGCAAAGTCCACGAGCAGTCGTGGCAGCGTAGCCGAGAACAGCAGAGTCTGTCGAGAGTCGTGTAGTCTTCGTAGTATCTACGCAGCAACGTACTTGATGATTATATATCTAGTAATAAATAAATAGGATCAGTTGGATGCAACAAAATGTTGTTTTACTAAAATTTACCTTCCTATAAACTTTGACAAAGCAGGGAAGTGCCAGGAACAAATATATAGAATTTATAGATGATGTTCAATTGTTAGCCTTAAAATTTGGGTACAGTTCAATGACAGTGAAACAGCATTGAGGGATAGCTACTTAACTACAGGCATTTTTACATCTAACTTGTAGAATCAAAATCTATATGACATCAATAGGAGTTTCACAGAAAAATTGACCACATATTTTATCAAAACATAGCATACTGCTTGGGTAAACAGGATTGTTTTCACAGGGAATGACGACCCTGTCCAGTAAATGTTAGTCGAAGCTGAGGAAGGCATAGGGGCCCACCTCTTCATATGCACAATCCCCCAAAAATAAAGGTATATCTAAAGGAATGTTAGATTCAAGATCCACTCATAAGTGTATGTGAAGAGAAAACAGAAGTTAGAGATGAGTGGAGGCGTTATATACCGTGACCTGCCAGTAGGCAGTGCACTAGAGAGAGAGAGAGCATACTGTTACGAAAAAAAGCACCGTCTGGCAATGAAAGCGAAAAACCATAAATCGTCTTAACGATATAAATAAATCCTACCTCACTCATCTGATCATGAAAGCCCATCTCAAACAGTCGATCAGCCTCGTCAAACACGACGTACTCGATGTTGTCAAGCTTGAGGTTCATCTCAGCGACAATGTGCATGAGTCGACCGGGTGTGGCGATCAGTATGTCGGGATTCTCATGAACCGCAGCAAACTGTTCCTCAATCTACATAAACAAACAACAAACATCATGCTACTTCAAACCTGTACCTATAAATATCATATCCATCCCATCTATATATAACTGCTCCTCAATCTACATAAACATCATATCCATTGCTACTTCCAACCTGTATAGATGTCATATCAATGCCTGTCTCCATCTATATTAATTATTCAACACATTATACTAGTTTTAACATTTCTACTAAACAAATTTATGTAAAGATCTCAATACTGCATTTTGCAATGTGATCAATCTTAAGTAAAAAAGTAAAAATAAAGTAAACTTCATATGTTAATGTCAGTGTATTATATTGTTGGGGTCTATACTACGAACCGAGGGATGCTGAAAACTGCTTCGCATCCATTGCAGCAAAAACATAACAATGTCACATTAGAAGTTCTAATATGCACATTATAATATTTAAATGAAAAGATGCATGTGAGTTTAAAGCAGAAACATAATGTATTCAACTAATTTAAAATCCATAAATGTGAATCATACATGCAATTTGAATCTATACAGATGTATACAGATTAAATCAAGGCGAGTCGCATGATATATACCTTATCACCGCCTAGTATCACGGCAGTTCTCAGGCCAGTAAATCGCCCGAGTTCTTTGGTGAATTTACTAGTCTGCACAGCCAGCTCACGAGTAGGCGATAAAATTAGAGCTCTGGCTCCTCCTACGGCTTTCCTCGCCTTTAATCGCTCAAACATCGGCACCAGAAAGGCCGCGGTCTTGCCGCTACCAGTTCTAGCCATGGCAACAACGTCCCTTCCTTCCATGATGATTGGCAGAGCCTTACGCTGAATGGGAGTTGGAACACGGTAGCCCTTGCGCAAAATACCTCTTAAAACATTAGCTGAGAGTCCAAGGGATTGAAATCCACCAGATTTCTTTCCACCGGATTTCTTTCCACCAGATTTCTTTCCAGCAGATACATTTCCACCGAACTTCTTTCTGCTGGCAGCAATACATGCTCCATCAGCTTCATCGTCTGACATCTTTCCACCGGAGACAGTTAAATTAGAATTTGTGTTTTCAGCAATGAAGTCAGAGTTGAAGTCTTTTCAATCTATATCTGAAATTTTATATTAGGATCACAATAAGTTATGACTAAATTATACGACAATTTAATGGTTACTAAAATAAAGATAACAATCACAAGTATATATCAATACCTTGCAACTGCATCGAAAGTGGCAATGCCAATTTGGAATTCTCGTTCTCTCTCTCTCTCTCTCTCTCATAATAGTACACTATAAATTGACATCCATGGCACTTATTCTAACCTAGTCTACAGTCCCAAACTCTAGTCAAAATGCAGATATTGCAAAATGAAATTTTGCTCAAGCTCAAGCACCACCAGGAATGATTCTCTGTAGAGGAAGCTGGCGCCATCTGAATCCTTTACATGAGTTATAGTAGATGCAGAGAAAAGGAGCTTCGCTAATTATTTGCCTCTTGTGAATGTAGCCAATCTCAAACCTTGAAGCATATCGCTGAGGAGTGTCCTCTAACCTGGCTGCCGGGTGGTCTGTCTACGCTAAGCTGTTTTGAAAGTGAAGCAGCTACCTGGTAAACACATAAGCCAAATAGAAAATCTTTTTAGTAGACCTAAACTTCTATTGACTGCCTTCACAGCTACAGAATGCTGACTATAAACCTTGTGGTCCTGACTAATTACTAAACCTAAATCGTTTTCCTCTTATGCTACTTTCAGTGCAATTATTTAAAAAGCATTTATTTAAGAGGTTTCTTTCAGAATTACCTATATGTCGGAGCAAGTTGCAATTTAAAAATACCTAAATTTAATAGCACCATTTATTTTGGCATTTTTGCTCGTCGGCATGGTTTTGAACTCTATAATGTTTGGCGGTCTCAAGGATGCAGGAAACAGGAACCAACTGCAAAACGTGTCGTTGCTGCAGTTTCGAGAGTACATGAATACCTGAAGGTACGGAATACGGTCTGGCAATCCTATTCTTAGTAACAAAATAAACATTTCCTAGATCACAAAACCTTTACATTTAATTTGAATAAATAACAGATTTCCATCGTATTTATTATATAAACTTTACAGTGAAAGTACTATATATAGAAACTCTTACAGTCTAAATCTGTACGTATCAATAATCTAAATTTACATGTGTATTGAGCGATATTAAACCAAAAACAACCATAGATACTTTTACATTAATTTAGAAGAGCGTCAAGATTCCGAGATTCAGAAACCAAGTCTAAAGATTATTTCTAAATTATTGCACACTAGAAAACTAAAAACGGATATGCAGATTACTGTATTAGTCTAGTACGACCACCATATTTGGTTAAATTTATATCATAACTTATCCTAAGAGTGAGCCTATCGTGGAACCCCACTATAATAGCCAGGCCAACTCGTGTTGTGAAATGCCAATATTTTGTCTTCTGGAGATTTACCAATATGATATCCAATCCAATCAGAACAGAGCCATCAATCCCATGAGCTTCCAGTTTACAAAACAACCTTTCATCTCTTCACACGGCCTTTGCCAATGTATACCTATATATCTTATCTATTAAAATATTGTTTATATCTTGAGTACATACTGTAGTCTATCTTATTAAATATTGTAGATATGTTCTCTATTAAAATAGTGATGCAAAGCATTTTACCATTTCCTATCTTCTAATAAGAAATAAACACACTGAAGACGACTATTTGGTGCTTTTAAGATCTAACTACTAGGATCGACAATAAAAAAACAGCATTTGTGTGTCAACACCCTGCGTCGGACCTTCACCTTCTAGTGTCTTTTAATTATTTCCTATTGTCTATATCGTTCAACCTTGACAACGAATCGTCACACTTTTAGGATCAATATCCATGTTGCTGGCAAGTCTTAACTGTTAATTTTGCTCACGGATCAGCTCAATAGCGGTAACGGAAGTTAAACTGTGGCCTGATTGAGAAAGTTCGTGCAATTAACTTTGGGGGAGGATTTGGCGCACTCAAATCTGCGCGACAAGTGAACGAATTAAAGCCACGTTGCGCGCAGTTAATATTTTGAGGGCGACCACTTTGGAAACCGAATATAATCAAGATTGAAAGTAAATAATCTCCAGCAAGGGCGTTGGAGGTAGGCCTAATTATTTATAAGTCCGCGTCGGCTGCAATTGCTAGGCCTACATGTATAGGCCCTATGCACCAACAAAAATAAGAAAACGATTGCTCTAATAACCATGCATGGAGGAAAAAATGGGGAAATAACAAAAACTACAAAAAAACTGCAAAGAGACAATTTGTAGCACATGCCGTAGGTCACGTATGCTACTATACGGAATAAATAGAAAATTAAATCCATTCAGCTTCAAGATCTGCAATTTGAAATACGTTTCAAGAAATTAGTGTTAAAACCTGACTCCTTCAAGCGCACATTCAGCACTCTTGCTATAATTATCTCAGTCTGAAAGTGTTTTGCACTAATAGCGATTAACTGAAGGCTATAACTATAAAAACGTGTACGTGTAATAGACAACGAACATTGTCTCTCTTTATAATTAAATATATGTAAATTATTATACATACATACATACATACATATATACAGGGTGCGCATTAAAAAATATCCCCCTAGCACAAGTATGAAAGCTTAGCCAATTATTGATATTTCGCCTTGAAAATTTAGGGTTCTCTTAAGTAGCAATTTAGCCACCAGCTGACAAATTTTGTAAAAATATGTTTAAAGGAACCGGAGTTATCCAAATTTTGCGAAAAAATTGATTTTTTTTCATTTAACACGCAACGTAAGACCTCAATTATAATCAATTCCTTTTTGGAAATGTGCTGACCCTGAAAAGGGCCGTTAGACGATGACGACTCTGATATTGTGCTACAATGTATTACACTAACACTATTCTGCCGAAACTGATTGAAGACTGCAATAAGTTAAAGCCAAATGATTTCATTTTTCAACAGGATGGCGCGCCGGCTCACACTTCACGTCTTGCGCAATACTTTCTAGTACAATATAGCCCAGATTTCTAAAAATGGATGATTGGCCTCCTAATTCTGGATTACAAATGAAGGTATCCCTCAAGGCTCTATTCTTGGGCCGCTCCTCTTCTTAATTTATATTAACGATATCCAATACGCTTGCAATAATGTTAATTTGAAGTTATTTGCGGATGACACTAACATATTTGTTAGTGAAAGTAATTTAATGGATTTATTTAATTCAAGTAATTATATCTGTGATAAGTTATTCCATTGGTTTAGATGCAATCGTTTAACAATTAATATCTCTAAATCTGCGTATATCATTTTTTCCCTAGTGCTGCTGATAATCAATTCATTGACGATCATAATCTTAAGATTAATTTGAATAATGTCGAGCTCAACAAAGTTAACTCAATCAAATTCCTAGGTATATGGATTGATGATAATCTAAATTTCAAGCAACATATTATATATTTATCTAAAAAAATCAATAATCTAAACTCTATGCTATATGCTCGAAAACAATTTCTACCTGCTTACTGTCGTGAAATGATTTTTCATACTCTTATATACTCATATGTTACGTATGGAGTTGAAGTTTACGGTAATACAACTGAGTCTGCTCTTCATCCATTACATGTTTCTATTAATAAAGTCTTGAGGAATCTACAAAATCATAATCGTTTCTACAATGTTAAGCAACTTTATATGAATTATGATATCCTTCCAATTGCCCTTTTACATAAATTCTCAATTGCTAAACTTATATATAAGCATTTACACTTTCCTAATAATTTGTCTACTGCTATTAGTGATCTTTTTATTCATAGTAAAACCTCGCACAACTACATAACCAGATTATCATTAACTGACCATCTATACTTACAATCTAACCGTGCATTCTTCTCTTCGACGCTATTCAACAGCTACAAAATTTGGAATAGTCTACCAGACCATATCAGATCCATCCAAAAACGTAATAGATTCCAAAACCTTCTTAAAAATCATCTACATGCTAGTTGGTCATCATAATTATTCATGTTTCTCGAGTGTCGATTCGTTATTTAATCTGCTATATTCTTACTAACTTAATTTTTAGTCTGGATCGATATGATAGCCTAATTATGCTATACTTCTAAAGTCTAATAACTGAAATTTAACTTATTAACTTAAATAATTTAATAACACGTAAATTTACGTGTTTATATGTTTTATCGGTGGCCAGCAAGATAGGGGTATGCCCTTACTGGTGGCCGATATGCTAGTAGCTATTTGATTGCTATGTCTTGAGCACATCTGCACACTGTGTTTATTTTAAGTGCACCTTTTATAGTTTTGTGTTATTATGATCTACACTATGTTGAATCTGTGTTTGTAATCTGTAATTGTCAATGGATTGGTGTTGATGCTGAAATAAACACATATCTCTCTCTCTCTCTCTAA
>CAJHZI010000424.1:750000-817500 GCA_905160935.1 Enchytraeus crypticus | reverse complement strand
GAGAGCGACCGAGAGTGATATACTATCCAATGAGAGCACACCTGTGAACAATCACACTAACTCACTCGATACTCCACGCCTCAATATGAGATTGCTTGTAGATTACGGTTTAAATGATACAGGACTACTCCACGATAATTCCGTTGAAAATATATGGGCGGAAGTCATTTATTCCAATAATGACGTAATCGCCAACAACTCGACTGGTCCGGATCTGCCACCTCAAGCACATTCTGATCAAAGTCTTGACAAAGTTTCCAGACGTTTGGAACGTTTTGATAACATCTCAAATATGATCAATTTAACTGTAAACCGGAATATCTCTCTGGATTGCAGAAGCAACATTAACATAACCGACAGTAACATTAGCATAGCAAACAGTAACAATAGCACAGCAACCAGTAACAATAGCACAGCAACCAGTAGCAGTAGCATAGCAACCAGTAACAGTAGCATAGCAACCAGTAATAATAGCATAGTGGCAGATAGCATTGGTTCGTTATCACAACAGTGCCACCACACTATCAAAGCTAGTGGCATTAGCCATTATGGCAGTGCTATGTATAATACTGACCACAACTCTGCTGCAAAAGTTAACCTCAGTAGCATAGAGATTAGAAAATCAGAAATCAGCAGTGAGAGTCAATACAACAGAAATTTTGATTCGAGTGGTACAGTGATTAACAACATGGTCTCAGATAACGAGATTGGCAAAACTAGTGACATTTCTACAATTGGTAATTCAGGCAACAAAATTAGCACAGAGAATAGTTCAAACAACAAGATTAACAACAACAGTAACAACATCACTGCACATAGTAGTGCAGACAACAGGAATAACAACAACATGAACAACATCACTGTTCATAGTAGTGCTGACAACAGGAATAACAACAACACGAACAGCTTCAATACACATGTAATTAGCCGTTCAAGCAACATGCACAACAGTACAAATGACAGCATAAATAACAGCATCATCTCTGAGTACAACAGCAGCAGCAGCAACACCCCAATCCATCCAGACATCCAAGCTGCATCGCTATCCACTAGACCACCAGTCACAGGTGCTGCTCTCTACAAAGCCACGGGAGATCATCTAAGGATCGTTGTGGCTGGACTGTACATCATCACATTCCTCGTTGGGTTCACAGCCAACTGTCTGACCGTCTACGTCATCTCAACAAACAGAAGACGACTCAAGTCCGTCGCGTCGTGTTTCATACTCAACCTCGCCGCGGCCGATGCTCTCTTCATGCTCAGCCTACCAGTGACCGTCTACGCCACCCTGACCAGGGACTGGCCCTTCGGCTCCGTCCCCTGCAAGCTCATGTCCTCGTCCAGGAGTATCAACAGCTACGCCAGCATTCTTACCATGGTGCTTATGAGCGCTGACAGGTAAACACTGGTTCTACTATCTTCTAATAGGTAACTACTGGTTCTATCATCATCTGATAGGTAACTACTGGTTCTATCATCATCTGGTAAAGCTGATAAAGCTAAGGTTAACGTCAGTTTCTTCACTCGAAAGCGATTTCAGTGACGGGAGAGCCCAGGATTTGAACCCGCACATACTGATCCGCGGTCTAATATCTTACCGACGTCGCCACTGACTCCAGCAGGTGGCGACGTCGGTAAGATATTCTATTATCATCTGATAGTAAGCAATGGTTCTATCATCATCTGATAGGTAAACACTGGTTCTATCATCATCTGATAGGTAAGTACTGGTTCTGTCATCATCTGATAGGTAAACACTGGTTCTATCATCATCTGATAGGTAAACACTGGTTCTATCATCATCTGATAGGTAAACACTGGTTCTATCATCATCTGATAGGTAAACACTGGTTCTATCATCATCTGATAGGTAAGCACTGGTTCTATCATCATCTGATAGGTAAACACTGGTTCTATTGTGATTAGTATCATAGCTGCTAATCAGCCTAATGATTTTATCATTATCAGTATCATAGCTGATAATCAATTTAGAGAGCTTATCATTATCAATATAAGATCTGATAGTCAATATAGTGACATTATCATGGTTGTTGTTGCTGGTATCCAGAATTTGAACCGTCATGCTATCACTCTGAATTTTCACCTTGTGATTTCCAAGCTTTTTAAATGTTTTTATTTTTGAGAACGGATAATATAGTAATGTAGTAATATAATAATTTTTCTAGTGACATCTGGTATTGTTTCATACTTTTGCGCTTACCTGTCAGAGAGGAGTATAATGTTTTCTCATGTAAATGTAACACTCATGTACCTTACGTACACTGACATATTGCTTCAACTCTGTCATGGATATTAGTAGTGGACGAGCTTAGGGCTAATTTTGGCTTACAATTTTATTTTAACATCATCATGTTCGATACAATAAAACAGAGACAAGACTAATGGGGTTTTAGGAGGTTTAGCCCCTTAACTTCGATGCTCGGGCCCCGACTTTAACCCCTTATCCATTTAAGATTTAAGAAGGCTATAATACAAAGCCCCACTTTTAAGCCCTCCTCTATTTCATGAATTTAGTTTTTGTCCCTGCATTAAAGAAGAACACGTTGATCAGGGTGTGGCACTTTTTCTATTCTAGATTTAGCACATTGTAAATAATCTGGAACGCCTGGTGACTTAAAAATGACTATAAACAGAAGGAATTTGAAGGCAATAGGAAACTACCCAAGAAGCCATATTCGAGCATACGCCCATAGTTATGTTTACAGTTAAGTTCATTTAAAAGTTAGTCTAATTGTGCGAGTAGATCATTTGTGGTCAATGAAATGCTCTTGAAAGTATATTAACATTGGCCGTAGCTATAAATATGAACCATGGACTTGCTTTTTGTCAGAACTCTAAAAGAGAGAGAGAGAGAGAGAGAGACAGAGAGACAGACAGAGACAGAGAGAGAGAGAGAGACGGACGCATAGGAATTTGTCCTAGATTTTGCTGTCAGATGATAAAACCAAATAACACATGCTTCACTGTGGTTGACCGCAGTAATTGAATTGACTGAGTTACCTGAAATACTTTTTATGACTTCACAACGACAATTTACCACAAACCTGATAATATCAAGTCCTGCGCTTGCAGCCGGGAGGTTTTTCTAACATTAATTATCTTAATATGTAGATTTTATTGGATAAAGCCATTTCTCTGAGAAATGGACTCATTTCCGTTTGTTGACTTAACTTACATATCTCCTCCCATTAACTACGTTTGACAGCCTGTTAATGTTCCATATGATTCGCATGTACAACATTTACAATTATAGGTCCTATTTTATTTATATACCTGAGTATATACATGTACATAACAATATAAATATAAATAAATAAATATATATTATAAATATACATTGTATATTATTATATAGTTTATATAATAATGCGTAATATAGTGAAACGATCAACTTCGTTGATATCTACCACTTTTCATAACACTTGTTATATCCGTTAGGCAATTTATTCCGTATATCCAGTCCTGTGAATGTCTGAGATTTTACTCACAGATCAGCGCGAATACAGAATACAGGACCACGAGGATTTCGATTCTTATCTTATATCTTACGCATATCTTAGACCAAGGTTATGAGAGTGTCCAATAATAAAGGTGAAGATAATACGATAAATGGTACGAAATTGGAACAGGTAAGGAGTTTCAAATATTTGAGTCATACTATAACCGATGATGGGAAATGTGAGACTGAAATATGCAGTAGGATTGCACAAGCAAAAGCGGCATTTGGTAGTAGAAAAGAACTATTAACAAAAAGTCTAAAGAAAGACACAAAGGTAAAGATAGTGAAAATTTTGGTTTGAACCACGCTATTATATGGATGTGAAACATGGACCTTAAGGAAGGAAGCAATTAGGAAACTGGAGGCATTGGAAATGTGGATTTGGAGAAGAATGGAGAGGATTAGCTTGACTCAAAAGGTTACAAATGAGGAAGTCCTGGAGAGAGTTGGCACAGATGGACAGTTGATAAATGTATTAAGAAATAGGAAGAAGAGATGGATAGCACACATTCTAAGGGGGAAGGTCTATTAAAATAGGTCATAGAAGGTAGAATGGAAGGAAAAAGAGGCCGAGAGGCAGGCAGAGATTAGGTATGTTAGATAATTTAATGACCTACTCATATGTGGAAATGAAGAGGAAGGCGGAAGACAGAGAAGAGTGGAGGCGTTATGTACCATGGACCTGCCAGTAGGCAGTACTAAGAGATATATATATATATATATATATATATATATATATATATATATGATTAGATATATATACATGTATATACAGTGTATATATATATATATATATATATATATATATATATATATATATATATATATGAATATATATTGGCCTATCTCTATGCATTTTCTCTACAGTATATGTTATATATATATATATATATATATATATATATAAATTTATATATATTTATATATGTGTATATACATATATACATACAGTATATGCAGATGTATGTATACATGTATATATATATTATTTATATTTCCCTCGTTTTAAAACCTCTTGTCTATGATATTGATCGATTGCAGTTTGTTCAAAATTCTCTTGCGCGAGAAACTTTTTGTAGTTCCGAGTACTCACACGTTACACCTGTTTTGCAATGATTGAAGACTAAATAGAGTATCATTTACAAAACAGCTTCACTATCCTATAAGTCCATTACCTCCACGGGACAACCCTGTATGTTTCACTTGATTAAAGTGATGCAGCCTTCAATACTCGATTATCTAAATTCTTAACTCTCAAAGCAATCTCATCATTCTTTCCAGCATGCTGCAACGTAGATCTAGAATTCTCTTCAATCAACTTTTCGGAAGTTTTCATTTGAAGCGCGTAGGCTCCACACATAGGAACATAAGCTTCTCTCTTTTCCATCCAGTGTCCAAGAGTTGCGACCAACACTTCGTCTCTTTAATTTCCTTTATCTTTGGACTGATTTTCTGGATTTGGGATTTTGCATCGTTGTAGACCTTCTTTTTGCTGACCGGCATGTATTTGTCTCAATAGTGCTCGATGTTGTCATGGAAGATAGTAAGGTGCTTTAAAAATATACAACACATTATGCTCTTCTGCATTGTTATAAGTTGCTGCTTAGTTTCACAAGATATTATCTGTAGTCGCCGAGTGATCGCTAATGTTACAGGCTTCTCCATGATTTTATTCAATTCTGGATAGTTTTAGGTGACGTTTAAAATACATGAATTTAGATGCCATTTAATTTACATGTAGTTACGATTTTAATTCAGTCTAAGTATGGGTGCCATATTTGGCTGGAGCCAGTGGCCAAGTCGGTAACATACTCGAACGAGGATCAGTTGGTGTCAAATCCCGGGCTCGCCCGTCACTGACATCGCTTTAGAGTGAGGAAACTGACGTTAGCCTTAGCTTTTTTAGCTTTAGCTTTACCATATAAATAAGATCTCGCATGGTTTCAGATACCTGGCTGTTGTACATCCGCTCAGTTCACTTCGCTACAGGACGATACGTAACGCCTCGTGGTCCTGTATTCTGCTGTGGCTCGTGTGTGTGCTCACTGTTACACCTTACTGGCTCTACGCTGACACCAGCCTTATCTCTCCACCCAGATCTCAACATCTCTCTGATCTTATCTCTCCGTCCAGATCTCAGCATCTCTCTGATCCTATTTCTCTTCTTAAACCAGATTCTCTCGCTGCCTCATCAACACCTGTCGTAAACATGCCTCCTAAAGACATAAAGTCTATTGAGTCTCACATGTTATCATCAAATATATCATCACCAACTTTGCCTTCTGTGTCAGACTCGGATTCAGCTGAAGTGGAATTTTTTTCATCGTCTGCACAGATTCTGTCTGCGCCTGGAACGTATAGGATTATGTCACCAGAGATCTCAACAACTGCACATACAGAATCAGCTGATTCTGCACCGTCATATTCATTGTTATCAAAATCAAGCTCAGTTGCTTCTGATTTATTCTCTCAATCATCGTCAACAGAGTCGTCACTTCTTCATAAACATTCTTCATCGTCATTATCTGCCTCGTCACTTCTAATCTCATCCTCAACCTACTTAGACAATGCAACGACTATTTGGCCATTAACTCTAGGCATGAATGAACAAAACACAGAACATCTGGCAACATTATTTCAAAGCAGTCGGCAAACTTCATCTAGAAAATCATTATCATATTTGAATTCATCATTGATTTCGTTTTCATCGCAAATTACAAGTGCTACACCAGTGCTTTCAAAAATTGAAACAATGAATTCATTTCTTTCTTCTCAAAAGCAATCATCATCATTGCCTGCTCACCGGTCAACATCTCTTTCGCAATCAGCTCTGCTACAAATTCCAATTTCTTCCTCTTTCACTCCATTTGCTGATTCAAAAGCATCTACGTTAGAAGTTAAACATAATTCAGAATTAGTTAATAGCTCTGAATTACGGAACCGGAAAAAGTCAGATAAACTCTATCCACTAAATGAGCGTACTCAAATTAAAGGTGACGATCAGAAATCAATTAATAGAAAAGAGTCGGCTCATCTAACTGTAGTCGGATTTCTAACTGATTCAGAAACCTGTTCTCTATGCTTTGAGAATTTTACCAAACTTATATCAACGAGACATGCTGAGTCGAAATCTCTCAATCTTTCAACTACTTCTGCAAACAACACTGACTCTTCGGAGGATATAGTAAACAAATCACGTTCTAATCCGAGACTGGCTGGATCTAGTGTATTCCAAGATTCCAGAGTCCTATGTCGCATGGAATGGCCAACAGTAATCTACCATCAGACCTTCTGGACGTACTTTGAGCTCCTGGTAGGATTCCTCCTACCAATCATCATAATGGCTGTATGCTATGGATTACTGCTGCGATGCATGTTACTCCATTCCATTCCAGGAGCTGGAGAAACTTCTAGAGCGGGCACTGAGAGGGTGCGACTGAGAAGGACTTTCACTCGGACTTCCGGAGCCTTCCAGCCTCTCAGTACTTCTTGTCGACGAGATACCAAGGAATTCCCAAATGCAGTGGTGAAAGATTCAACTGTTCTATTAAATTGTCATGGATCAGCTGTGACAGAAGCCGTGATGTTTGGTGCTGGAGGTTGTCATAGTCGAATAAACCTGCCAGTAAGCTCAACTGCTGACGATTGTAACGGATCTAGAAGAAGCTGTGGTAGACTAGTTAGCAATAGAACAGCAAGATCTCCCTTGTCCTCACAACCGCCTTGTCATGATGTATCTTTGTCATTCAGATCTAGGAAACAAACAACTAATGGAAAGTTAGAAAATTCGAGATCTCTCGAAGTTAGATCGAATAACGGTAGAACAATGACAGAAATGAGACAATGCGATAATCGACAGTCTGGCTTAGACATTGCTGCACATGTGCCATATTACCAGTTAGAGGAATCTTTGAACAGTTATATAACGTCCAGTAATGATCGAAGCAGAAACTCTGCAAATCATTACGAAAATATTTCCAGAGATACCACTTTTGGAAATTCTTTCAATGCTACTCCAGTTAGTTTATTATCTGATAGGATTTGTCAGGGAAGATCCAGTTTCAGGGAAAATCAACTGCATCAAGAACGACCTGAATCGAATGGCACTAAGATTAGAACCGTGGACAACCGTATCAACACCGAAAATAATAACTCTGAACAGACATCCAGGGGATTGCATTGTTTCAGACGAGTGAGAGGTCCTGAGGTCACTGGGGGTCATAGAGTCATAGAGAGGGAGACCAGCTCCAGCTTCCTCAGGGGCTCCACTCGCTCCTCGTTGAGCAGGGATTTCAGGAGCTCAAGAGCCACATCGGGTGGCTCGTCCGGGCCACCTAGACCTATCAAGAAGGTCACTGTGATGGTTTTCGTAGTGACCTCTGTGTTCATTGTTTGCTGGACTCCATACTATGCCGTTCAGCAGGTGAATCTGGAGAAGAAGCTAGAGTACATGGCAACTACCGGTAATGCCAGTGGTAAACTACCCGAGGGAACGAATAGAATGAAGCGTCGTTTGCCCAGTCCTACAGAAGTTTACTGGTACAGTTTGTTGAACATGGTGGCGCAGAATCTTGTGTTTGTCTCAAGCTGCGCCAATCCTTTCATTTACTGCATCAGCAGCAGGAACTTCAGTAAGTTATCTTTTTGTTATAACTAATTATCATGCATATAAATTTAAACCTGTGTTGTGACCGATTTGCTGAAGACTATACCTACCGTTAACTGCACGTGTCACAAAAGGCGACAAAGCACTAATATCTAAACCAACGTCAGAGAGTGGGTGGGTGCCTGGGCTCCAGATATTACTAATAACTATTCGATATCCCAACCTTAGTTAAACTGGGATTCAAGGTAAAATGTCGAAGATGATTGTGCGTGTATAGGCCTATATATGTATATATATATATATATATATATATATATATATATATATATATATATATATATTGATCGGTATATACTTGTCGATATATATATATATATATATATATATATATATCGACAAGTATATACCGACCAATATATGCAATATATACCGACAATATATACCGACAATATACCGATATCGATATATACCCAATATATACCGATATATAAACAATATATACAATATATACCGTACAATATATATGCAATATATACCGACCCCGCGCATACCGCGGATCGGTATGCGCGGGGTCGGTACTGACACACTGATACGCTGGCCCGTCACTGACATCGCTTTCGAGTGAGGAAACTGACGTTAACATTAGCTTTGCCAGCCTTTCTATATAAGAGCGTATATATATAATGTATATTTAAATGTATATATATATATATATATGCATGTATGCATGTATGTATAATGTATATATATATATATATATATATATATATATATATATATATATATATACATGTATATACAGTATGTCTTGATGTAAGCTCACATGCACATGAGGATTTCAATCTGGTAACTGAGGAGAGGGAAAACTATGTTTGTTTGTTTAAAATCTGAATTTAAAATTTAATTACCTGAGTAGAGACAGAGTTCTGGCCCAAGGGCTTCTTAATCAATGTGATTTGTACCATCCTTGAACGATTAACTCCTTATATAAAAATGAATACAATTGCGTGGTTTCGTTAACAAAACTGCTCACAAAAACTATTTGTGAAGAAAAAGTCAGGGTAACCAAGAATATTGCTTTTGTAAGAAATCTGCTCAATGTTTCTAATATAAGCTTTAGTTATTTGCCTTCATCCCAGTAAAATTTTTTAAATTGTCTTTACTAGTGGTAATTAGCCTAGACTCGAGAAATTGCTTAAAATTTTTCTAAATCGCTTTAAAATTTTCCCACCCCACAGAAAGGAGTGGAGAAAATCTAATCGAAACCCGACTCTAGCTAAATTGGAATTCAAGGGAAGATGACGATGATGCTTCTAGTTGGAAGTGGCTACCGTGTGATGATGTCTAGATTGCATTTGCATTTGGGTAGCCGAGGGCCTGGATTTTTGACGTTCGCTAAATTGAGCACTAAATTTCAGATTTAATTATTTGAAAGAAATACACAGCAGGTGTTCTTAAATTACGTCATTTGACTTAAAGTAGTATTTGAAAGTAGTGAAATGGAAGATTGAATAATTGATTTGAATAGTTGTCTTGAATAGTTAAATTGACGCCCGTGTTGTTACGTTTGAATGAGAAAACGGACGAAAATATTATTATTATTATTATTATTATTATTGCTATTATTATTATTTTTTACCCTCACCCTCGGATGGCACTTATATGAACAATGAAATGTTTAGAAGATAAATCAGGTGGTAGGAAACGAGATGTTTCAAGTAAAATTTAAATTAAAAGCTAAAACTGAAGAATGAAAAGAAACTGCTGAAAACTATACACTGAGAAATAAGCAGATTGTGTCTAATACACTGATGTAAGAGGCTCTTATTATATACCGCCTGTTACAACATCAGTCATCATCTTTTTATTAAATTCCTCTGATTGCTCTTAACATTCCAAGAAGCTATTATTTTCAATACTTGAGAGGAAAATTCTGGTGCATTGAACGAAATTTTAAATATTAGTCAGTGACTAATATAAACTGGAATCTGGAAATTTAAAATAGTGACGCCATTAATATTATGAACTTTTATGTATGAGCAATTCTCAAGTGTATATCTATCAAATGGTTTTAGTAATTAAAATGTCTATGTATTTAACATTTTAAATACTATGCATGCATACCCAGTATGCATGTATGTAGGCATACTGAATGCATGTGTGCACGTATACTTATTTGCATACTGAATATAGGTGATACATAGATAAAAAAGGTGTAAAGCCAATGTTAACGTCTGTTTCATCTCTCCAAAGCCATATCAGACACAATTCAAAGAGAATCGTGCACATACATGCTCAATTGCTAATGTAATAAATGCCCTTAGAAATATAATGAATGCTGGATAGAGCATGTTTTAATGGTGGATGTTGTAATGGTGGATGATATAATGGTGTATGATATAATTGTGGAAGTTATAATGGTGAATGATATAATGGTGGAAGTTATAATGGTGGATGATATAATGGTGGAAGTTATAATGGTGTATGTTATAATTGTGGAAGTTATAATGGTGAATGATATAATGGTGGAAGTTATAATGGTGTATGATATAATGGTGGAAGTTATAATGGTGAATGATATAATGGTGGAAGTTATAATGGTGGATGATATAATGGTGGAAGTTATAATGGTGTATGTTATAATTGTGAAAGTTATAATGGTGAATGATATAATGGTGGAAGTTATAATGGTGGATTATATAATGGTGGAAGTTATAATGGTGGATGATATAATGGTGGATAATGGCGGATGATATAATGGTGGAAGTTATAATGGTGGATGATATAATGGTGGATAATGGTGGATGATATAATTGTGGAAGTTATAATGGTGTATGTTATAATTGTGGAAGATATAATGGTGGATGATATAATGGTGGAAGTTATAATGGTGTATGCTATAATTATGGAAGTTATAATGGTGGATGATATAATGGTGGATGATATAATGGTGGATGTTGTAATTGTGGAAGTTATAATGGTGGGTAATAGAGTGGTGGATGATATAATGGTGGATGTTACAATGGTGGATGATATAATGGTGGATGTTATAGTGGTTGAAGTTAAAATGGTAGAAGATATAGTGATGGTGAATGCTATAAGGTGGATGATATAATGATGGTTGGGTTACTTAAATATGTAATCAAATAAGAAGAAAGAGAAAAGGATAGAGATGATGGATGAATTGCTGAAGCAGTTGTACATATAGATGAGCAAAAAAAGAGAGAATAAAATTAATAGGAAGGATTATATACCATGGACCTGCTGTTAGGCAGCATAGAAGGATAGCGAGAGAGAAGGGATAGGCAAGGACAGTTAGAAATAAATACATGATAAGCAAAAGATACGATTTGTCTTTAACCGAAAAATTTGTTTGTGACAAAAATATTCTCGTTTAAAATTAAAAGCTCAATACGTGGTAATTTTACGCAGTTTTCAACAGTAACTGTTGCACAACATGTTCTCAGAAGCCTTGAATGATTTATTCTCACGAGCGTAAAGCAACTAGAGTAATTAAGCTCATTTATTTGGTATGACACACTGTCTCAGATTAAATGAATTCTTTACTTCTACGAATAGAAAACCCCTTTAGGCTTCTTTACGCTTTAATAACCGTCATAAGCATTTACTTTTTTTAGTGTTTTCTGGATCTTATGCCATTCGTGATCAACTGCATCTGTTTACCTTCTGGAAATGTTTTTGCATGGATTTTAAAATAATAATCCAAATGGTCAAATATTAAGTACACATTTCTATTTGTTTTACTTGATTGGTCTGTTATACTCCTGACTTGCAGAGTACTAGTCGCTACACCGACTGTGGCATTATACCACCAGACTACTTGACCTTCACTGTCCATTCAGCGCCATTGAGGCATTTATCATAGAGAAGCGCTTTATAAATATACTTATTGACTGATAGGTTGACAGTTATATATATTATTTAATCACATTTTTAAATTAAAGTATATTTTATTGTAAATACATTCTGAAAGAATTAAATAACAAAGTATATTTAATCAAAATTTTTTTAGAACTTATCTAATGGAGTTGATCTACTGGACTGCTTGTCCAAAGTGCTGATATCGTTTCATGTCGTGGTTGAACTGATATATGCAGTGCAGCATACGATAACTGGTATATACATATATATATAGTGTAGTTAACGATAACTGGTATGTGTAGTGTAGTTTATGATAATTGGTATATGCAGTGTAGTTTATGATAACTGGTATAACAGTGCAGTATACGATAACTGGTATATATACATATATATATATATATATATATATATATATATATATATATATATATATACATGTATATACATGTATATCTAGTGTAGTTTACGATAACAGGTATGTACAGTGTAGCATACGATGACTTGTATATGCAGTGTAGTATTAGATAACTGGTATAACAGTGTAGTATACGGAAACTGGTTTATACAGTGTAGTATGTGGAAATTGGTAGCCTATATATTGTATTTATAGAAATTATTAACATGCAATCTACAAAAATATATATCCTCTTTTATGGACTTATCTTTGTGTGCTAACTGAAAAGCTTGTGGACTTTGCCACACTCCTACAGTTAGACACAAGTTGCAGCACACTCTGTCGACACCACGTGATGCTTCGAGGCGGATGTCAATCCAGCCACTGCCTTCAGAATTCACTGAACCTAAATATACAGTAGTACAGACAAACATTCATAGCCTGCTGTGATGGAGGTAGTTCATTTATCTCTAATGGCTTGCTGGGCTTAGCTGGTGGCATATCTGTAACTTGTCCGACTGACGCTCAGTGGGTTAAGAATTCAAATACTGTGCTCTCTCTCCGTCACTGACATGTCGTGACAAGAAACTGACGTTAAACTATGTTGTAGTCTTATATATGAAAATCTTTACGTGACCTAACTATTAATTAATTATTTGCATGTATAATCATTATATCCAGAAGTCCTTTAAAACCTTTCTTCTTTTCTTAATACTTGGACGAGCGTATGAAAAACTTTAGTAAAAAGATAATAACTTTTTACAATGATTTATTGCTCATTGCAATAACTTCTCTCTCTTTATCACTTAGGAGCACGATATGGGGGGGGGGGGTAGTTCAATGATGCCACAATTTAGCAAATTAAGTAGGTTTTGTGTTTTTGTATAATTATACATACATGTATGACTTGCGCTCATGTGACAGTGTTTCCTTGCTTAATTTCTCTTTCTATAGATTTAGTTTCTTCATAAATTCAAGGATATTGGAAATCGTTGCCTTTTGTTAGTGCATCGGTTGCAATCGGTGGATATATATGAATAATCTTCCATCATTCTGGGTTTAGTTCTTTCAAAGCTGTCAAACAACACTCGGTCTTCCAAGATGGTCACTCATCCAAGTAATAGTGTTGTAAGGCTTGAGACTATATAGTCTTACCTGTGTTCTGTCCGGGTTGCTGAAACAAAAGCAACTGGAGAATGCACGTGTCGAAGAAGGCGACAAAGCACTGCAATTTGTTAAGATTCAAACCGATGCTAGATATAGCATTCGGTATGCTACACAATTTTCTAAAAAGGATGGGAAAGTTTAGATCTATTCGTGTCCCGACACTAGATAAACTGGGATTCAAGGGAAGATAATGATGATGATGATGATGATGATAACGATTATGAAAAATATATAGTCTCATTTCAAGTCATTTGTATCAGCTTATATGTACCTTCATGAACCTTTACAAATTTCCAATTCGTAAAATTATACAATAAATTCTAAAGTGGACAAATTTATATTCTTTGTATAAATTTTAATTAATTAAATCAATAAATTATACAATAACATTACAGACCCAATATAGATTCTTTAGTGCACCCGTATTTTACTAACAGTCCACATGTAAGTTATTTCACGTTTTTAATTTTACCTTTATTCATATTGATCCAACTTCCTGTCTTCTTATTTTCGATTAAAGCAGCTCAATATAAAATTCCTTTATACATATATATATATATATATAAGTCTAAAGAAAGACGCCAAGATAAATATAGTGAAAACCTTGGTCTGGACCATGCTATTATATGGATGTGAAACATGGACCTTAAGGAAAGAATATATCGGGAAACTGAAGGCATTGGAAATATGGATTTGGAGGAGAATGGAGAGGATTAGCTGGACTCAAAAGGTTACAAATGAGGAAGTTGTGGAGAGAGTTGGCACAGATAGACAGTTGATAAATGTATTAAGAAATAGGAAGAAGAGATGGATAGCATATATTCTAAAGGGGAAGTTTACTAAAAGAGGACATAGAAGGCAGAATGGAAGGAAATATAGGCAGAGGCAGGCCGAAATTAGGAATGTTAGATGATTTAAAGATTCACTCATATGTAGACATGAAGAGGAAAACGGAAGACAGAGAATCGCGGAGGCGTTATACGCCATGGACCTGCCAGTAGGCAGTGCACTAGGATAGCAATGCACTATATATCACTATTCTTCATTTCATGCTAAAAACATACACAGATACACTTATTACATTTCAACTCGATCATCAGCAACATAACATATAAAATGTGTATCAAAACAAATACGTTTAAAGTTTCTACTACTGTGCCTTAGTTAAAACATATAATTTTAAAACAGCACCAAAATGTATACAGAATGCATGCCAATGAATCATTGTTATCAGTTGAATACTTATTTTAACATAAATAATCATTATATTCGGGTAAATCCAAATTCTGATTAGTATTTAATTTGCTAGTTTAATTTCTTCAACGATTCCCAGCCACACTGATCTGAGGGTAAAATCTAGGACATTTACAAGACTGGTTATACGGAAAATTGTCTAAACTACCTAACGGATTAAACATGTGGTATTGAAAATGATAGATATCGACATAATTGGTCACTTCACTATTATGCATGTTGACTTTTTACTCCAATTATCTTTTTATGCTCTCTTTGTTGCAAAGTCATTCCTGATATACATGTAGTTGCGAAATGATTACGTCATAAACAAAACTAGTGCAATATTCTCCTGTCATATTTCTGGTTGATTTGTAGACGGAAATTATCTTTTTGAAAGAAAAGGAGCTGACCAGTTTCGGTCGCATGTAGGGTTTCTCATGATGCTGTCATTGCATGTGTAGTGCACATACATTAGTTAATTAGTTACCTACAAGTGTATGATATGTTGACAGTCCAACAGGTATACATGCGCTATGTTCGTCTATTTGCTTCACATTCAATACTTAGAAATACAAGTAGATTCTAGAAAATAATAATAATTCTAGAACTACACGCACACGTGCGTCATTGAAACTTGCAGAGTGTTTAAGAGAAGGCCCCTGCATGGGTCTGTTTTGAGACACGTCAAGATCTGGCATCATTTCTAGTAAAAATTCTAAATAAATAATAAAAATTATTTCAGTATCAGTAGAAAGAAGTAAACGTACCAAAATCTCTTGCTGTTTGAACCTGGCATCACTGCCAGGTGATGAATTGGACGTTAAATATTCACTGTGTTGTAACAATATTCTATCATATCGTATCGTATGGCTAGTGTTAAAACTGGGAAAGTTAAAACTTTAGTCAAGATAAGTCACACATCTGCCAATCGGGTCGAACCCCCCGACCCCCAGAAATTCGCCCCTGTCAGTAATTGTTCGAGACTTTCAGATTTTATCTTTAAAAAAAAAATATATATATATATATATATATATATATACATATATATATACATGTATATATTGCGTAGTGTAGAACTAGTGGTGGTGCAGAACTGATGATGATGTAGAACTGGTGGTGGTGTAGAACTGGTGGTGGTGTAGAACTGGTGGTGGTGTAGAACTGGTGGTAGTGTAGAACTGATGGCGGTGTAGAGCTGGTGGTGGTGTAGAACTAGCGGTGGTGTAGAAGTGGTGGTGTAAAACTAGTGGTGGTGTAGAAGTGGTGGTGGTGTAGAACTGCCTGTAGTTATATGTTCCTCTTGGACGTCTCTGATTCCCTTAGATGATGAACTCTTGTTACGTTCTTCATTTTGGAAAATATGAAGAAACTAAGAAATTCCCAAATTAAACCAAAATATTCATTTGGCTTCTATGCACATTCGTTGAGTTGGGAATATCTGTAATTATTTATATACTGTTGCAGTCATCATTTTCGCGTTCTGTGCTCGGGATCACTATATCAAGTCATAATTATGGGAGACTGAAACGCGATGATAGCAAAAGGAAGAGATGAAAATGAAGTTGGTACGTTTGAAGTTTGAGTATGAAATGAGCCAGACAAAGAATGGATTGATTTCTGTCAGAGCACTTACATGTATTCGTTTGTAACAAATACATGATTCTGTCACGAGAAGTCACGAGAATATACATGAATTAGAACAAAAGTTCATATACTGATAAAGATGTTGACTCAGTGGATAACTTTGTCATGGATTAAGTTGTATTAAGATTAAAGAAAATATGCGTGTCGTGTTACAAACAGAATTTGTAATGGAATATGATGAGGTTGGAGGAAAAGAAAGGGTAGTTTTGGAGGATGATGGAGAGGGAAACGAGGACTGGGCTTGAAGGATCAGAGAGTAATTTGAGAGTGAGAGTAGGTCTGACGGAGGTATTTAAAGTAAGTGCCATGGATATTTGTGGTTTTCAAAAAGCTACAATATAATAATGGATAGATTACATTTTCCAAGGAATAGTTTGATTTAAACAATTTAGTTTTTTCTAAATGGCTCGAGTGCTGGGAAACATTGAATAGCAGACGGAAGTGTTGCTGAGAAAGAAATAATTTCGAAGTGTTATCCTAAGCGGTGGACGGCAGGAGTTAAATTTACAGAATAGAATAGCGAACCTTTTATAGTATGTTATATTCAACTTTTCTTTCTATTTATTTTCAAAATTTAATAACTGTCGGTCTGTACCAGCTATCTCAAGAACTCTTAATTTGTAGATCCACCATTGAGTGGTAGAATGGTGGATTAACAAATTAAGAGTTCTTGAGAGAGCTGATACAGACCGACAGCTATGAAATTTTGAAAATAAATAGAAAGAAAAGTTGAATATAACATACTATAAAAGGGATGGTTTTCTGAGGAGTGTAATAGAAGGAAGAATGCAAATGAAAGAGGTAAATGGTAGAAGCAGACCGAAACATTGGATGTTAAATGACTTGATAGTATACCAAACAAACAAGGGTAAACAGGATAGTTTTCTCAGGGATAGACGCCCCCTGCCCGGTAAATGTCAGTCAAAGCTGAGGAAGGCATAGGGGGCCCATCTCGTCAAAAAGCACATCCCCCAATAAAATAATGGTATATCACGACAAAAATGAGCGCCCCCAGTCCCGTGCACCCCTTAAATGGGGAGGGGTGGTAAGAATCCCACGGCCAGACGGCACCTTGGGTGCCCCACAGATATACCAGGAGGACATTCCATGCGCCCTAAAAGGATAAGTGTGGGCACATGGAATGTGAAAACTATGGGTGAAAGGAGAAAGTTAGAAAATGTAAAGAGGGAAATGGAGAAAGGTAAAATAAATGTCCTAGGGATGAGTGAAGTAAGGTGGTTGGAAACTGGAGATTTTATAAGTGATGGGTACAGGGTTATTTACTCCGGAGGAGATAAAAGGGAGAAGGGTGTGGCTATGATATTGGATAGAAATTTAAGTAAACTAGTAACAAAGATTCTTCAGTGCAGTGACAGACTGATGTCAGTGTGGATCAAAGCAGATCCAGTAGATTTGGTGTTTATCCAAATCTACATGCCTACATCAGCCTCAGAGGATGAGGAAATTGAAGCGCTGTAAAAAAAATAGAAGGAATGATTAAAGGAGAAAAAGCCACAGATCCTGTGATAGTTATGGGGGATTGGAACGCGGTGGTGGGTGAAAGGAGAGATGGAAATGAAGTTGGGGAATATGGTCTAGGAAAAAGAAATGAGAGAGGACAGAAATTGGTTGACTTTTGTAATAAAATGATATTAGTGGTGTCCAACACTCGGTTCAAAGATGAGAAGAGAAGGCGTTATACATGGAAGAAACCAGGAAGCACCGGAGACGAGGGAAGATGTCAGAGAGATTATATTCTGATAAAGCAACAGTACAGGAATAATGTGAAGAATTCAAGGGCCTATCCAGGAGCCGATATTAATTCAGACCACAATCTAATGGTAAAAGTAGGGCTTCAGCTGAAGAAAATACTTAAGAAGAAAAGCAGTAGGAGATGGAATTTGAACGGATTGAGCGAGAAAAGAAGTCAGTTTCAGAAAGCAGTGGAAAGAAAAGTTAAGGAAATGAAGGACCACGAAAGAACAGGGGTAAATGAAAGATGGTGTCAGCTAAAGGAATCTATTAAAATAGGTGCAAAAGAAGTTTATGGCTTTCTTAAAGCAAATACAGCTAAAAAACCTTGGATCACAAGCGAGATGCTAGACAAAATGGATGAAAGGAGGAAATGGAAAATTATTGACACCAGTCATGGCCGAAGGAAATATAGAATCTTAAACAGTGAACTTAGAAGAATTACAGACAAAGCAAAAGATCATTGGTGGAGTGAAAAATGTTATGATTTAGCAGAATATGATAGAAGAGGGAGGCCGGATGTATTATACCAGGAAGTCATGATATTAACAAGAACCGATAAGAAAAGAAAGGAGATGCAAAGAACATTAGTATAATGGGTAAAGATGGGGAATTGAAGACAAAGCTGAAAGAAGTAAAAGAAAGATGGAAAGAATATGTAGAGGAATTGTATGATAAGGCTGGGAAACCAGTTCAAGAGGATTTTAAAATAGAAGAAGAGAATATCATAGAAGACGATAAAAGGGGCCCCGATTTAATGAAGGAGGAAATTCATTCTGCAATTAACAGTATGAAGAAGGGGAAGGCAGCCGGAATAGATGAAATCCCAGCAGAATTCTTGAAAATGTTGGAAGGAGAAACACTCAAAATGTTAATGGAGGTATGTATGGATGTGTACAGTACAGGTATTTGGCCATATGACTTTACCAAGTCAGTGATGATTCCAATTCCCAAAAAAGCCAATGCTGTGGAGTGTTGGGATTACAGGACAATCAGCTTAATACCTCATGCATCGATGATCTTTTTAAAGATAGTAAATAATCGCATTCAGTCGAAAGCAGAGATGATACTGAGCAAGACACAATTTGGTTTTAGGAAAGGATGCGGCACAAGAGAAGCAATAGGAGTAATGCGGGTTCTTTGCAAAAGAAGCTTAGAATAAGGAAATTACGTTTTTGTATGCTTTGTAGACTTCGAGAAGGCCTTTGACAGGATTGATTGGATAACGATGATGAATATTTTAAAAAGAATAGGAATTGACTGCAGAGATAGAAGACTAATTTTGAACTTGAACATGAATCAACGAGCAGTAATCAAAACCCAACAAGAATACTCAGAAGAAGGTGAAATAGGACCTGGAGTAAGACAAGGTTGTAGCATTTCGCCGCTGCTGTTTAACATTTACGCTGAGGCAATGATGGAGGAAGCCATGGAAGACTTGGAAGAAGGAATAAAAGTAGGAGGGAATTTGTTACAAGATGTACGATTTGCAGATGACCAAGGAATGGTAGCGGGCAGCGAGATTGGATTGCAGAAGATAATGGATAGGCTGAATGATACGGCCCTAAGATATGGCATGAAGATCATATAAAAAAGACCAAGGTTATGAGAGTGTCCAATAATAAAGGTGAAGTTAATATCACAATAAATGGTACGAAATTGGAACAGGTAAGGAGTTTCAATATTTGGGTCATACTATAACCGATGATGGGAATGTGAGACAATATGCAGTAGGATTGCACAAGCAAAAGCGGCCTTTGGTAAGAAAAGAACTATTAACAAAAAGTCTAAAGAAAGACACAAAGATAAAGATAGTGAAAACTTTGGTTTGGACCACGCTATTATATGGATGTGAAACATGGACCTTAAGAAAAGGAAGATATTAGGAAACTGGAGGCATTGGAAATGTGGATTTGGAGAAGAGTGGAGAGGATTAGCTAGACTCAAAAGGTTACAAATGAGGAAGTCCTGGAGAGAGTTGGCACAGATAGGCAGTTGATAAATGTATTAAGAAATAGGAAGAAGAGATGGATAGGATACATTCTAAGGGGGGAAGGTCTATTAAAAGAGGTCATAGAAGGTAGAATGGAAGGAAAAAGAGGCAGGGGCAGGCCGAGATTAGGTATGTTAGATGATTTAAAGACCCACTCATATGTGGAAATGAAGAGGAAGGCGGAAGACAGTGAAGAGTGGAGGCGTTATGTACCATGGACCTGCCACTAGGCAGTGCACGAAGAGAGAGTATACCAAATTCTTACATGGAGATAAATGGAAGGCTTAGGATAGAATTGGTTAGAAGAGTCATATGCCAAGGACCTGCCGATAGGTCATACTCTAAGAGAAAAAGAGATATTATCACCTTGGTAACAGCTGGTGACCCATCCGGTTGCAAGTTTGTCGGGTAAACATGCAAGCATGTGTACAAAATGGATACGCTTTACCGTAACTTATATAGTCACTTTCGTTACGAAAACTGCACTTCAAATAGATTTCATAGCTTTTAAATATTAGCCAATTCATATACAGGGGCTGCTACATGAGTTTAATACAGAAAGTTTTAGTTATGAGAGCAATTCAATGTAAAATGATCTTAGCGATTATTTTTCCTGGATTTCTTAATCATGTTTTTCGCGTATCCCTAGCCGGAAGTTATGTGTTTCAATTCAGCTATGTTTAATTTCCGCTATATGCAATCGGTACTGCCGGCCTATTGCGTCAACTATTTCAAGATAATCGTTTTAACAAGAGAAGGTTTATTGCTCAAATCGTGTGTGGTTGTTTGTTGGCCTGTGTAATCATAATGTGTAGTATGATGCAGAGCGTTATGTAATTAACGTCAATGTCAATGTCATTGTTTTCGACGGACATCGATCTTTTATAGAATATTTTTATGTTATGCGAATACAGTTTAAAAAATAACTGTGTTTAAATTGAAATGTATTATTCGGTAAAGATTTTTTTGACAATGTGATGTGCATTTAGAGAATGTATGTATATAATTAATTAGTAATGTAGACTTTGTGATATCTGTTCACTATAATTATTCAGCCTATCGCGGGGTGAGTATTATCTGCGGCGAGGGGTTGCGCAATACCAGAGGACAAGATTGCGTAAGGGTTGATTTTCGATCCTAATATGAAAAACACTGATATATTTTTAGTCATCACCATTTTCCCTTAAATCCCAGTGTAACCAGGGTCAGGATACGAATTGACTTTCATTTATCCATTCCTTTAAGTTTTGAGGCAATTACTGGAGCCTAGGCGCTCACCAACCGAATGCCCTTTCTGACGTTGGTATGGATCTTAGTGCTTTAATCGCCTTCTACGACACGTGCAGTCACCGGTTGGTCAAATTCTTCAAACGATCCGGACACAACACGGGGAGCACTGATAAATTAACCGAAGAAGTAACTCTGGTAAATCCCAATCAAGCCATAGTCCCGACCTTTTCTAGGCTGGGATTCAAGAAAGGATGATGATGATGATGTTGATGATGATGATTATTATGATTATGATGATTAAAATGATGATGATGATGACGGTGACGATGATGATGATGATGATGACGATAATGATGATGATGATGATGATTATCTGGTGATACTTGGTAGCTTTGAACCGATTTGAAGCGGTGGCACGTTGACAGATTATTCGATACCGAATCAGAAGGTGCCTTATTCATATCCAGTGCTCTATCGTCACTGACTTGCAATCGAGTAGGAAAGTGAAGTTAAACTTGGCTATAGCTCTGTTACATATTAGCTATACCTTATTTTACAGACACAATGATACCTTCGAGAAAAATAGAGAAGAAATAATGACCCGTGCATGTTTGAATAAGTTGACTTACCAGATAGCAACATGATGAAAAAAATTCTAACGGCTAAATTCTAACGCTAGCTTCTATTCGCGAATTCTAAAAATTCTAACGGTTAGCTTCTATGATTGATCTATTCATTATCAGCCTTTAGGTAATACATTTGAAAACTATTTTGTTTTTTAAAATATTTGAAAAAAACTGCAAATAGTTTTAGCTCCGAATTTGCACAGAAACTATGTCATTGACCCGGAGGCGTGCTCACCGTGGCATTTTAATTAAATTTACTTAATCTCCTCTGCCACGGAATCCGTTGCGGCATTTATATTCCGAAGTGTAGAGAGGTTGGAGAAGTGAGACGGAGATCTTCATGTTATTAGTCAGGATGCAAACAACGAATCTATCTTGCCATTCACATTTTCACATTTTCTTAATTTTCTCAAAAGTTTCACAAAATTATTTACTGAAAACTGGCTTGGGGCATTAGAGGGGATATTTGATTTTTAGTAATCGTTACTAGGAGATGACGCTCTGAATGCAACCAGTGCGGATTTAAGAATAACCATCTAACACCATTGCAATCCTTTTTTTCACACTGTCAACACTCAGTCTTCCAAGGCGGTCACCCATCCAAGTACTAGCCTCTCCTGATGTTGCTTAACTGCGTTCATTGACACGCAGTTAAATCACGTGCGCTAAATCCCGACCCTATTATAAATCATATTAATTCGACGGTGATCGATAGCTCATTGGCGTCTTTCTATTTACAGAATAGGTAGCTTAGAACTCTCTCGTTCGAGTCCTATTCGCGTCCATCAGAGAGCAAAATCTCAGATGTGATCCGATCAGTGAAACTGTAAACCAATCTTAAGACAAGTTGAATGATATTTTTTTTATATGTAGTGAGCGATTTCTTCAGAATATACACATGATCTCGCTATTTGATTATTACTAAATTTAACATCCACCTAGTTAACCCTACTGAATGGACCAACCTTTAACCCTGCATTATGATTTACATGGTAAGATGATGATGATGATGATGAGTACTAGAATTCGCGGAAGGATAAGTTACATTTTACTGTGTTACCTTCCGTTCTACGCACAGAGCTATTGGGGCACTCGAAACATGCATGCATATCTGAATATACGGTATATAATTTTTACCTTAGAAGCCATATTGGATCTTAAGCTATATGCTACATAAGGTATGGGTGAGGTAGAGGCACATCTGGAGGGATTGACTTCTTGATCTATGGGGTAATAAAGAAATTTTTAGTATGAATCGTGGCCCCGGACATAGCTGAAGACCAAAGAGAGAGAGTATTTAGTTAATTGTTAAACGTCAGTTAATTTTTAGAATGCTTAGGCTAAAAATTATTTTAATTAAAAATTTTCTGGGCCAGAAAAATTTGTCATGACATTTTTTAAATCATGCAACCGTTTTGTTAGCTTTTGTATGACTGATATGATTGACCATAATCGTCACCAATCCCCCCTTGAACCCTAACACGCCATTGGTAAACGTCATTTTAAATTTTATTTTGTTAATATTACACAGAATTTGGTTAACAAATTTAACAAGTATTTCGCGGGAGAGGGGCGTGTCCCCCTTGGCCCCTCTGGATCCTGCCTCTGCTGAGAAGGCTTGTATGCAGACAATGAAATGATTTGTGTCGTAAATGAAATGACATTAATAGAAAAAATACTACTATATATATATATACCTTTTATTCGCCACTTGGGCAACCAAGACACACACAAAACAGAAACAGAAATAAACGCAAAATGTGCAAAACAAAGAAAATAGAACATGAAGAAAAGCAATAGATTGCATTTCGAAAAAGTAGCCCATGCAATATAAGCACATCAATATCATCAATATTGAAACCGCATAGGTTACATTTGTCAAAATTTCCACAACAATACTTATTGGCATGATATACCAATTTTTTCTTTCAACACTGCTGAAAGTTTAGATTTATTACATCTCTGTAGTTATTTTTAAAATCCAGAGCATTAGTATGGAAGTGAGCTGCCAGCTTGTCTAAGTCGCCCATGGACAGACTTGTACATATTAATCTTAGCATTATATTTTCCGACATATTCAGAGACGATAAGAAGGACATTACCTTTAATGCATATATGTGCAAAATTGATTTAAACCCCAGTATATAACTGACAATGTTTTATAGTATTTGTGTCATATGTATTAAAAACCTTTTGAAAAGATTTAGTCCACGGACTATTTAGAGTAGTTAACTCTGTTTTATTAAGGTACAGAGCCTCCAATGCGTACGTTAAACATGGTAGAGCAATGGTCGATATTAATTTCAGAATTACAGGCTTATTGTTAGAAGTTCCTAATTTAGCCAATATTGCATTTGCAGATCTATAATATTTAATTTTGGCAGCATCAAAACTACATTTAAATTCAGGTGCATTCAAAATATATATTCCTAAATATTTAATTTCGTCTGTCCAAGGAACTAAGCTATCTTTTAGATATAGTTTGCAACATTTCTTGTTGTATCTGTTGCCAATATGTAATGATGAGCATTTTTTAATATTAATCTGCAGGTCTAACAATTCTAGCTGACTACTACAGATATCTAACATACGTTGCATTTCACAAAGAGACGGGCTTAACAACAATAGATCATCTGAGTACATAATTGCACTGACAGCGATACCTTTAAAATAACATCCATATTTAGCGAATATATCTAGCAAATCATTAACATAAATAGAAAATAAAACTGGGCTTAAGACTCCACCTTGCCGTATGCCAGCCAATAATCGGTAAGGCCTAGAGAAAACATTTTCCCATCTAACACAACTGTAGAATATACTGTACCAGTAGAACAAGATATTAATCAACACTGATGGGGCTCCTCTTTTCATTAATTTTAGGAAAAGCACTGAATGAATAACTTTATCAAAGCCCTTGCTTATGTCTAAACAACATACATTTACAGTTGAATTGTTTTCAGTATAATGTTCTATTACTTTTCTCACAGTATATATTGCATGCTGACAGCCAGACTTGGGTTTGAAACCAAGTTGATTATAGCTTGTAATAAAATAATTAGAAAATTTTATCATTAACAATGTTCAAATAATTTTGACATAATAGGACTTAATGAAATTCCTCTGAAAGTATCAATGGCTTGAGGACCGTGAGCTTTTTCATTTTTCGGAATGGGTATAGTGATACCCCTTCCAAAATCTCGTGGTACATACCTCGATATTAGCATCGAGTTAAACAACTTTGCTAACAATGATAATAGCACTGGATGCGAGTAAGCGACATGTTCAGTAGTAATGTTATCAATGCCAGGAGACTTGCCCATTTTCATTTTCTTTAAAGACAGTTCTATTAGCTGCACAGTTATATCGAATTTTGCGTTATGAGCACATCCCGAATAATTTCTTATTTTCTCTTTAAATTCTTGTAGTTTAATATTGCTAAAATTATCAGAGTTTGGAGAACATACCCCCTCAAAATATTCTGCAAACTTTTCTGCAGCTAATTCTGGAGTTAGATTGTCTCGCAAGTGAAGTTTTGTGCTTGCTTTTCTGTTAACTTTGCTCTTCCAAGTCTTCCAGAAGGCAACATTATTTTTTGAGACTAGTTCCTCATGCAAATTGTCCGATACTATGTACTTTGCCGCTTCTTTTTCTTTTTTGATGGCAAGTTTATATAGCAACTTGTCCTTGGTTTTTTGTTCCATCAAATTACCACGTAAAGGCTTGCCAGCATCTAGCCATACTTTATGGGAATTGCAAGATTTTGATTTTAATAATGATAAATAACTGCTCCACCAATGTTTCAGGGTGTTTTGTGGGATAGAAAATATACATTGCTCAGATGCTGTCAGCATTGCATGCACAGTAGCTGAATAATACTCTTCTATTTGCAGTTTAGACAAGCATTCACAAACAGACAAAGTACTAACAATAGCATCGTATACATGATACAACAACTGTCTAGTCATATCGTAGTAATTACTAAGGTTACTTTTATCCCATCTCAGTATTCTCTTCTTATGAGCATTAGGTGAATCCACATGATGCACAGGGCGCCCTGCTACTACAGCTGAGCAATACTTAGTGTATGACGGCATATTTAACACAGCAGCTACAGGCAAATGATCAGAATGATTTAAAGCAGGGTCCACTATGTTATAAGTGGCTATACAAGTAGATATACACTCGGATATACAGACATAATCAATTAGACTATAATGATTTAATTTGCTGTTTGAAAAGGTATAAGTCATATCGTTACTGTGAGCATCAAAAACTAAAGTTTTAATTTTATAGATGTCCATAAAGGCATCTATAAACTATAGTTTATGAAGAGCTGTTATAATTGAAGTTATCGCTTTATCAATAATGAAATAGTTTTAAACGCAGCCAAATGCTGCTGAGAAAATGCCGTGTGGACAGTAATAGTTCTAGTGTACATGTATACCTTAAATACATATCACTACTTTTCTGCACATTCAGTTACTTAAATCTTCTGTCGTTTTATAAATGTAGCAGGATTACGATATTTTATGATATTTATAAAGTATTCATATTTTACTAATTAATTATTTAAAATACCGTGCAAGTATGTGTACATTATTTATTTTCGATTGATCTTATTTCAATCATTTCAGGAAGATTCTAATGAAGATATTCTGACCTGAAACAGACTTTCTCTAATTCTGTTCGCGAAGTCTGCTGAACTATATTTTCTATTGAGTGTAGGTTTGGCTTCATAGTGCCCGATGTTACTAAGGTTGACCGTAGCAATCTGATTACTATATTGCTTCGCTACATAATATTAAGAAAACTTCTCATAAAATTTTCTTGAAATAGACTAAATAACTTCAAGAGAATTCATTAAATTCTATTCTGCGACTGCAATCATTTTTCCAGACTTTGTTTTCTACGAAAGCAACGAAAATATTGTTTATCATGAGCGATTGATTGTAACGTTTTAAATCTGACGTGTAGTGTTCTTATATGTAATGAATCTGTTTCAAATCTTATCCTTTAAAAACACTGAATTGGCGGGACTCAACCCTCTCTCCCTCTCTCTCTTTCTCTCTCTCTCTCTCTCTCTGTCTTGTTTACATGTATGTTCTGCAAATGGCAGGCCTGTGATACATTTTTATACTTACAGTTCAAGTTCCTTAAAGACCATCTCATAAGTTTTGACAAAGGTAGTACCGAGGAGGGCAAAGGGAGTATATTCCAGAAGCCATATTATTAGCTAGCCTATTCTATAAGCTACATTAAAATATTGATTAGGCATCATCTTTTTTATTAAGGTGAACCTTAATTTATCCTTATTTTTGCTAAGGTGCTCGTTCTGGAACGTGTCAGCAAATAAGAAGGAAAGTGCGCCTTGAATCTGCCACTTGGCAGAACACTAGTGAGAGAGAGAGAGAGTAAGAGAAAAGGAAGGAGCATTCCATTGATCAACGAGTTAATCGCTAATCAAAAAGTCAATATTATTTTATCCTATATAACATGCTTATAACTTGAGCACATGGTTTCTGAAGTCATTTCTCTTTGTTTTCTTCTTTCATTCTTAGTCGCATTTCATTTCACGGTTAACTTATTAGATTTTTCATGATTCATCCAGTGCATGATATATACATGTAAATATAAACGTTGTATAAGCAGAAGTTATTCATTTAATAATCGCGTATAAAATGAATGGATTGCTGTGAATGCTTATACTTTATAATGGTAGCTATTTTGCTCTTTAAAACCTGAAACTGTCTTTACATTTATATCGACGATAATTAATATGGGAAGCAGTTATAAGTATTAGTACTGAAGATTTTTATTAAGCACAACTATATACCACACTAAAGCATGCTTTATACTCACGTAAAGCCTCAAAGCTGCTAGATATCATAAAGGAAGCCTCAATAGCATTTTCATGAAAGCTTTGATTGGACCTATAATAGCCCATTAAATGTATATTTCTGGAATAATCGGACTTTAGAAATATTTTATGCGTTAAGTTTACCAATGTGTTTATCGCAGTTTTTGAGCCATTGGTTTATTTTGTCGCCTGACTTCCGTAAATTCTCAACAAATCAGACTCGACTGAAAGGGAAGTAGAGTATTAAGTCGTCAAGTTTAATGCGATTAGCGTGTTTAGATAGGCTAGAAATTGCGGATAATGTGAGACCTGAATCATAAGAGCTTCAGTTCAATGTCTGGACTCACTGCTCGAGATTTACTGGGTCTATTTCAAGATTCTAAATCTGCGGAGTCCTGCTGCACTGAATAAGAAATAACTGGGGCCGCTTCTCTAGCCTACAAGTGATGTAGGGCCCTCCCTTCTAGCCTACAAGTGATTTGAGACACGCTTATATAGCCTACAAGTGATATAGTGCCCGCACTTCTAGTCTTAAAATGATGTAGGGCCCGCCCTTCTAGCCTACAGGTGATGTAGGGCCCGCCCTTCTAGTCTTCAAGTGATGTCGGGCCCGCCCTTCTAGCCTACAAGTGATTTAGGGCCCGCCCTTCTAGCCTACAAGTGATGTAGGGCTCGCCCTTTTAACCTACAGGTGATGTGAGGCCCGAACTTCTAGCCTACGAGAGATGTAGTCTCATATGTGTACTCATATGTGTACTCATATGTGTACTCATATGTGTACTCATATGTGTACTCATATGTGTACTCATATGTGTATTGATCTGTATAATTATATGGATACTTATGATAGTACTCGTATGTATGCTTATATGTGCACATGTACACTTGGCCGCTTCTTTAAGTTCACTACATCCGGATTTATGTTGTATTAATTAGAAAGTACAAAGTAAGTTTGCTACATTGTAATCATATACTTTATTATTATTAGACTTGAAGAGGAAAACGGGGAAGACAGAGGGGAGGGAAGCATTATATAAAATGGACTTGCCAGTGGGCAGTGTACTACGAGAGAGAGAGAGAGAGAGGGATGCTATATAACAAAAGTTGCAAATGAAGTAGTTCAAGTAGTTATGCTGACAACTTGTGCATATACTGTATACAATTGATTAAAAATATGAATAAGAGCTAAATACTCTGAAGACAAGACTTATTCTAAGGGGGAAAAATTTACTGAAAGAGGTCACAAAGGTACAATGGAAGGAAAGAGTAGCAGAAAGTAATGAAGAAGGATAATGAAAGAATCAGAAATGGTCGGAATAAGAGGCAGACCGAGATTAGGAATTTTAGATGATTCAAAAATTCACTCGTTTGTGGTCATGAAGAAGAAAAAGAAGACAGAGAAGAGTGGAGGCTTTATACAAGTATGTCATGGACCTGCCTGTAGGCAGTTCACTAAGAGAGTTAGATACTATATTAGTATTTAATAACATTATTTTGTATTATTACCTAAGTTAAGAACTTTAAACTTTTAATATTTTATACGTAAAATAATTTACAAGTGTAGAATATCGAATGCTCAACTTAAATGTATTAAAGTTAATGGAAAAATGAATCTTAAAAATATAGGGATTCTAAGAGGTAAAAATAATGAAACGAAATAAATTATTAACTTTAAATTATTCAACGAGAAGGCCTACTTAAGTATTTAAATTGGCAGCATTGTATACACAATAAATTACGACAATCTCTTAGAGATAATGTCACTACCAGATTAATTGTCAACTTGAAATTTTATCTCTCTCTTAATGGATAGTCTTCTGAGGTATGAAACTGACGTTAAACTTAGATTTGATACTATTTACTTAACCTTTAATATTCTGTTTCGTAACTGTGTACGAAATTTAATTTTAAAATTAAATACTACTACTACTACTACAACGTAGTAGTAGTAGTAGTATTGGCCTACCTTCCGGCATTTTGCCTGGTTGAGGCCAAGTGTCTTGTGCCTTATGGATTTTGGGAAGGAGATAGAATGTCCTCTCCCTTACTTGAGTTGGTCCTGTTAAATATTTAAGCTGCTTTTTATTTATATGTTTAGATTTTTTTATTTGTTTCAGAATTTCCTCTATTTTCTTCTTACTGTCTAAATATATAGGTCTAGGAATTTCTTTGTAATATTCAACATTTTTCAGTTGTCTCATAGCTTCAGTTATATAACATTGTCTATCTACGATAACAGTAGCGCCCCCTTTATCGGCCGGTTTTATGACTATTTGGTTATTACTTTTCAATTTTTGTATGCTCTCTATTTCTATTTGACTAATGTTGGAAATTTCGTCTAAGCTAAGATTTTGATTTTTTATTTTATCTAAAAATAATGATTTATGTTCTATTGAGTATTTATTTTCAAGTACGTCTATGATGTTCTTGGCTTTTCTATTGTTGTTTGTACTGTTGCATAATTGTTTAATTGTGTTGAATACAGTACTATTAATTGTGTCCGTTAAGCTCAATATATTACTATTTAGTTGATCAGCTGGGGGAATCCAATCTGATTTCTCCACAAAATTAATCTTCTCCCTTAATTGTTGATTTTTGAAGTATGATTTTAATTTTAAATCCCTAATTAGTCTATTGGTATTTAAAATAATATTTTTGATGGGCATTTTCTTATTTGTTGGTATATATGATAATCCTTTATGTAAAATGTACAGTTCTGTGTGTGTGGGTTTGTACTGTGAAAGGTTGACTGTTGAGAATGAATTATCTGAGTGTTCTACTTGATTGATGTTTGATTGATTTGATTTGAATCTAAAAAATCACTATTGATGAGTTTGTTTGTTAGTGAAACTAGGGTGTTACTGTCATACAACCCACCTGGTCTGATGGACGCCTCTTCCAGCGGTTCGATCCAGTTGGGCGCTTTTTCCTTTATATAGCTATTCAACTGTCTGATGGTTTTCTGCTCCGCCTCTCCCATCTCCTTTGTTATCGGTATTCCGATAAAGGCTAAGTCCACATCCATCTTCTTGCCAGCGTTGATTATCCTGTTGACGCACGTGACGCTGTTCCTGTGGAGCCAGGATCTGTTATTAGAGCCGGTCTGTATGAGTAACCTCTTCATTCCCGGTGGTTTTCTCATCTTTTCCATGATTGAGGCCGTGTGTTCCAGATTGGCCCCCATGAAAGCATGAGTTTCCATATTGGCGGGAAGATTGAATAAGCCTCTTACTGCGCTATCGCCTATGACAACGGTGTCGGACCCATCTCGAATTTGGCCAATTTGCCAATTTGCTTTCTTCTGCTCCAGATGAAGTATTGGCCTGTTGTTGACCGGTGGGGTCTCCTCTGATGTGGACGGGGATTCCATAGTATTCTCCACCCCTTTGCACTTCTTCGACAGTCTCTCCTCCAATGGAGAAGACTGTAGACTGATTACTGTTCCAGTTGGCTCCTTGTCGGGGCTCCTGATTGAATTTCTTCGTTTCAGCAGTTGCTTCCCTTTACTCACATTCTCCTGGGTGGTATCACTTTCTACCGCTTCTATCTCCACCTCAGCCAAGGCCGCGAATTGATTATGTAGGATTACCTCAGTGAGGTTTTCACCCGAGGTCGCCTTCCGCGATTTGCTGGGTGATATCCAATGATTGGCCTGAACCTCCGGGAATGAATTTATGATTTTCTTCATTCTCGTCTCCACCATTTTCTTATTCAGCTTCTTACTGGCTTGCCTGAGTGCAATTTCTCTTGCATGATCCACGTCCTGCAAATTCAGCTTTCTGCCAGTCTCCTCTACTTCCTTGAGTTTTCGTGCTAGGTGGTCTTGCACGAACAAAACTATCTCGCTCTTGGTTTCTTCTAACTTCTTTCATTGATTGATTTGATTTGAATCTAAAAAATCACTATTGATGAGTTTGTTTGTTAGTGAAACTAGGGTGTTACTGTCATACAACCCACCTGGTCTGATGGACGCCTCTTCCAGCGGTTCGATCCAGTTGGGCGCTTTTTCCTTTATATAGCTATTCAACTGTCTGATGGTTTTCTGCTCCGCCTCTCCCATCTCCTTTGTTATCGGTATTCCGATAAAGGCTAAGTCCACATCCATCTTCTTGCCAGCGTTGATTATCCTGTTGACGCACGTGACGCTGTTCCTGTGGAGCCAGGATCTGTTATTAGAGCCGGTCTGTATGAGTAACCTCTTCATTCCCGGTGGTTTTCTCATCTTTTCCATGATTGAGGCCGTGTGTTCCAGATTGGCCCCCATGAAAGCATGAGTTTCCATATTGGCGGGAAGATTGAATAAGCCTCTTACGGCGCTATCGCCTATGACAACGGTGTCGGACCCATCTCGAATTTGGCCAATTTGCCAATTTGCTTTCTTCTGCTCCAGATGAAGTATTGGCCTGTTGTTGACCGGTGGGGTCTCCTCTGATGTGGACGGGGATTTCATAGTATTCTCCACCCCTTTGCACTTCTTCGACAGTCTCTCCTCCAATGGAGACGACTGTAGACTGATTACTGTTCCAGTTGGCTCCTTGTCGGGGCTCCTGATTGAATTTCTTCGTTTCAGAAGTTGCTTCCCTTTACTCACATTCTCCTGGGTGGTATCACTTTCTACCGCTTCTATCTCCACCTCAGCCAAGGCCGCGAATTGATTATGTAGGATTACCTCAGTGAGGTTTTCACCCGAGGTCGCCTTCCGCGATTTGCTGGGTGATATCCAATGATTGGCCTGAACCTCCGGGAATGAATTTATGATTTTCTTCATTCTCGTCTCCACCATTTTCTTTTTCATCTTTTTACTGGCTTGCCTGAGTGCAATTTCTCTTGCATGATCCACGTCCTGCAAATTCAGCTTTCTGCCAGTCTCCTCTACTTCCTTGAGTTTTCGTGCTAGGTGGGCTTGCACGAACAAAACTATCTCGCTCTTGGTTTCTTCTAACTTCTTCTTCAGTCCTGTGCTGAATGTAGAGTCCATCATTGGTGGGGTAATAGACCTGAAGAGCTCGTCTAAATTCTTTTCCAGGCTCTTCGGGATACTCTCCCAGCAATCCAAATGGTGCTCCAGTTGTACTCTCTGGAACAGCTTTTTCACTAGCTGTTCAAAGTCTTTGTTATTGGTTGGCACTTTGTGCATTCTAGCTCCCTTATCCGTTGCTCCTTTAGGTATTCTTGGCTGTCGGTGTTCACTTTTCTTAGGTTGACGAGGTGCTAATCCTTGTTTATTATATCCTTCAGATTCCGAAGTAGCACAATTGAGGCGTTCTATAGATAATCCAGTCCCCTGATGATGCGTTGGGACTCTGTGAGCGTAATCCATTCTGTAGTTCTTACCACGAAACACTCTAGCTGAGTTACTGGGGTTTAATCCACGCGCTTGAGTGACTTCTGCAAACGTTTTAGCGCTACTTGCTGTGGAACGCTGATTGTTTTCTACCGCTGCTAGACGGGCCTCGATTGCCTCTAATTTCGCAATTACTATTTCCATAGTTATTCCACTAACTTGCTGTACTATCGTTAGATTAATTACGTTTTGTTGATTTACTATCGTTAGATTAATTACGTTTTGTTGATTTTAAACGCAAACTTAATCCTATAATAACTAGAAGTATTATGTTAAAGATATTTTCAACACAAACTCGTATTTTACACTATCCAAACTTTTAATGTATTACCGGTTTCGATGCAATGATCTTCGTCAGATACACATAAATGACATAAAACAATTTTACTGTCCTTTTATACTGCTGGTCTCAGCCGCTAGATGTTTAAGGCTTGAGATAGCACGAACCAATCAGAAGCAAGAGTAGCTACAGGTGACAGCCAATAATATGCCAGTGCAGTTAAATGACCTAATAAGCGGCTTCAGTAGCCGCCAATAATGTACTAGAGTAGTTCTCTGCGGCTACTCTAACCATCAGTGCTTTGATGAGACCTGCTTGACGGCTTCACTAGCTGTCAATTATGTGTTAGAGCAGTTCTCTGTGGTTACTCTAACCATCAGTACAGTTCTTTGATGAAGCCTGATTGGCGGCTTCAGTGGCCGCCAAATTATGTGCTAGAGCAGTTCTCTGCGGCTACGCTAACCTTCAGTTCTTTAATGAAGCCCACGATCAAAGGATCGAAGGCTTCACTCAAACGTCAGTTGTATTATATTCAAATCCGTGAATTACTGTCTAATATAAATTCATGCATTTTCCAGCAAAATATATACATTTAAAAACAATAAAATATTTACAGAGTTATAAGATTAAATTTCTTAAATATACTTCAGTTTAAAGGCCAACTGAGCTAATTCTATACATACACTTACAGACTCATAAGTACAGCCTTATATGACTTAATGGGCCTATATGAATTAATGGGCCTATATACGAACACACATACACATATTCAATAAATACGCATAAGCACTGAACTACACGGGTCCAAGTATTCTAATAAATGCATACTTAGACCTACAAGTACATAAACATTATATAATCTATTGTGTGTGTACTATATAGACATTATATTACATACAGACTGTATTATTATAGACATATATTTCATCAACGAGGCAATAACTTTTTCAGTTTATACAATTAAATATTTACACCAATGCATACAGTTAAAAAATAGTTCAATTAGAATAAATAAGACCGTGCGCTGGCCGGTTGCATGACAGTGACACCCCATGGTTTCTATTGTTGTTGTACTGATTTTGATTGTTTTGTTGTTGTTGCTAAAATACATCGTTGCTAATGAGTGGTCCTGGTCGTTGTAGTTGTAGTAGTAGTAGTAATAGTAGTAGTAGTAGTAGTAGTAGTAGTAGTAGTAGTAGTAGTAGTAGTAGTAGTAGTAGTAGTAGTAGTAGTAGTAGTAGTAGTAGTAGTAGTAGTAGTATAGTAGTAGTAGTAGTAGTAGTAGTAGTAGTAGTAGTAGTAGTAGTAGCAGTAGTAGTAGTAGTAGTAGTAGTAGTAGCAGTAGTAGTAGTAGTAGCAGTAGTAGTAGCAGTAGTAGTAGTAGCAGTAGTAGTAGTAGTAGTAGTAGTAGTAGTAGTAGTAGTAGTAGTAGTAGTAGTAGTAGTAGTAGTAGTAGTAGTAGTAGTAGTAGTAGTAGTTGTAGTAGTAGTAGTAGTAGTAGTGGTAGTAGCAAACACCTAATAATTGTCTTTTAACTCTAGTAATATTCTAAATGATATTTTATTTGAATTAACTAATTTAAACCCGTCCGTGATTTTTCACCGCCGCTATGAAATAACGGTCAATAGAGAATAAGGTATTAGGATATGAGCGCTTAGATCAGTTGTACACCCCCGCATATGATGCAATACACTGTCTCACTTATACACTTAGGTATCCTTACTTATGCAGATATACATATGTATGCTGAGCTGTAAGTAAAACCTTGGACATTCACTGGACTGCTTTTACGGAAAATAGTCTAAATTGCCTAACGGTTTAAACATGCGGTATTAAACGTGATAGATATCAACATAGTTGATCATATCACTATAATGCGTGTTTACTGTTTTACTTTTAGGTCTTTTCTAGTGTTGTCTTATGCTTTCTTGTCCAAGTGAGTCCGTGAAACTTACCACTATGATGGAAGATTGTACGTTAAAGTTACGTGTACGGGTTTGTAGATACGGTCATCTATTGACATAAATTAAGCTGTATTTCTTGCTAACTCAATTGTTCATTCTAAACCTGACTAATGTAAATCAATGTTATATAGCTTACCTTCTTCCTCTCTTTTGTGTGTACAACGTTACAACGTGTAAAAGCTGATAAAGCTAAGGTTAACGTCAGTTTCCACATTCGAAAGCTATGTCAGTGACGGTCGAGTATCTGACCGAGTTCAGAAGTCTCTAGCACGTGTTGTCTGTCGGTCCTTAAACTTTCAGGCCACCTCTAGTTCCTTACTTAATAGTCTTCATTGGCTTCATTTGGTACAAAGAATTAATTAAGCCTATGAAATTGCTGTGTTAACTGTAAAAGCAATTATCTTTTGAAATCTTCTTATCTTTCAAATCCTTAATTAATATCAATCTTCTCGTAAGTTTCGATCTTCGTGTGCCAAACTGCTCCAAACTCCAAATACTCTCACCGCATTCGGTAGACACTCATTTTCTTTTTCAGGTCCTACTATTTGTAGCTCCGGCCTGCTTCATGATCTTCGCTCATGTTCTACTATTTCCTCTATCGGTGGTTGGTTTAAAGCACATCCCTTTCCACCATTGATTTATATCATTTTGCTTGACTGATTTTTGATTACCGTACCTGCACCATTTAGGATCTTTTTCTTTTCTTCAGAACATACTTTTCAGTTCGTTTGGGTGAATCGATTTGTAATCACGTGTAATGGGGGAACGTTTCTATACCATCCTTATATTAGGAAACGGACGTTAAATCTTTATTACTATAATTATTCTTGTATTACTTAGTCTATCTCATCGCATCTCTTCTCATCCTATTTCCCTTATCTAATCTCATCTCATCTCATTGTTTCTATTTTCGTAGGGAGCGAGAGTTTACTTGAGGCGGTAAAAATGTGAATTGCTTGAAGTGAAATATTTAAATTTGCCACATCTTCTAGTTCTTAATCTTTGTGCAGCGTAGTCATCTCTTCATAGATACTATAATGCTTTGAGTCTGTTTCACAGCAATTTTAGTTATTCACAAAAGCTAGGCATATGCCAAACCTTGCACGAGCGCCATGCGTTTTATTTTAACCATCCAATAATTTATCGTGTCTCGTTGAAAATAAGTCTCAAGGGTTTTCAAACTTCAATAAAGACTTCAATCAATACTTCTTTTACAACTTTATCTGGACTACAATAACATAGAAATTGCGTAATATTAAGATTAAAAATAGCTGTCGATTTAATAAGGCTGATTTGGTTTTTAGACTTCAATATAGTGTCCTATGTCTATCCAAAACGGGTGCTGAAATAAATGAAATAATGTAATGAATTGCATACGTAGGTACTGGTATATTGCGAAGATATCTAGAAACGGCTTTTAAACTGACGTCTCTTAAATAAAGTTCGATTAAGGTGCATTTTCTAGTAAAAGATGACAACCAAGAAAATGATTTTATGACTCATTTAGCATTGAGATCGACTATTTTAGCAATATTCTGACTAGCGCCAAGTAAACAAGCGCAATTTTCTAATTTAATGCTTCCTTATATAGATCTACAGTATATTCCTGAAATAACTTTACGCAAATGTAATTAAACTTGAATTACAAAGTAACTATTCTTTGATCATCGGTCCGGCACAGAATAAGGTCTCTTTTAATTCTCTTCAGCACGTGCTTTTAATAGTTTGGGTAACTCGATATGTAGTGATGACGATAGGCGGGCGAACATCTCTGACATTATCCTTGCATGAGGAAACGGACGTTAAAAATTTTATATTATTTTGAATTGAAATTTTAATTAATGATTTGTTATGTTTTAGTACTATCATCATCATCAGCTTCATCATAAAAATTATCATCGTCGTAGTAGTCGTCGTCGTCGTCATCATCATCATCATCGTCATCATCATTAGTATTATGATTTTTATTAATATTCATATTATTATTAGTATTATTAATATTATTATTATTATTATTATTAATAAATTAATTATTTTTTTCTTTACTCTACTGTTGTTACTGGTTGGAGCCAGTGGCGATGTTGGTAAGTTGTTCGACTGCGGATCAGTATGTGCGGGGTTCAATTCCTGGGCTCGCCCGTCACTGACATCGCTTTCAAGCTAGAAAACTGACGTTAACACTAGCTTCATGAACCTTTTTTATTAAAGTCTGCTTCATTGATTATGATGATGACGTCCCTGACATCATGAGGAAACGGACGTTAAACCTTTATTATTACTATTATTATTATTATTATTATTATTAAAGTCTGCTTCATTCGATCTCCAGCGTGCTAGGATGATTTATGTTTTAAGTTAGTGTAGGAATTTCAAGTTGTTGTCATCTGTCCTGAGGTCGTAGTCACGCCTTGTAATCTCTTTCTCTCTCTCTCCCTCCCTCCCTCCCTCTCTCTCTCTCTCTCTCTCTCTCTCTCTCAATGCACTGCCTACTGGCAGGCCCAAGGCATATAACGCTGTTACTCTACTCTGCCATTCGTTCTCCTATTCGTGTCCACGTATGAGTGGATCTTTAACATCTAACATTCCGAACCTCTTGTGATCACGTAGTGAAAAATCCTCCAATTTAGACCTAAAGTATTTACGGTTAACAACATCTCAGTTGTTGAGTTCACTCGAAGTACAGTAATGGCTAAATTGTCGTTTGTTGTGTCAGGCCCAATGCTCAGTAATTACACCGCTAAATACTCGAATAATAAGCTAGATTATAAAACACAAGCTGAGGAAAACAATGAAAAATTATCTCAGAGAGCATTGCTTCTAATAAGAAATATACATTGAGGTTTGGCGGAAGACTTCGTGATGTCATCAATTTGTTGGACGATTGGACTTCTGTAGGACTGGTGGAGAAGAAGACTGCGAATAGGAATTAGCCATTTGTTAGAAAATAATATGTAGATTTAGTGTACAGAAAAATTCTTATTATGATTTCTATTCTTCGGTAAATTTGATTACACGAAGCTGTTTACTGTTTTAGCGCATACGGCATTCTTACATTAATCCTAGTCTTAGACAACCCCCTCCTAACTGGAGGTCCATGACAGCTATCATGGCAGCTATCATGGCAGCTATCATGGCAGCTATCATGGCAGCTGCCGTCATGTATGAACATCAAGAACGCTGATACAGCTTCAAGATTTCAGTGTAGGGTAGACAAGTGTGAAGTGATGGAGGCTGAGTTAAGTAATGATGTGGCTTTGTGTCGCTTGCGCCATAATTGAGTCTGGAAGTTGTATATTCAAATCCTGGCCAGGTCCAGGATTTTTAGTATTAAGATATCCTTAACTCTTTAACAATATCGTTACAATAGGAGGATATTAGGAAAGTGGAAGCGTTCGAAATTTGGCTAGGGTGAAGTATGGAAAAGATCAAATGGATTGAAAAATTATGAAGAAGTGCTCAACAGGGCTGATAAAAATAAAAAATTGCTAGATATCATAGGAAGAGAAAGAAGAACTGGTTGAGCCAAGTACTGAGAGGGAATGATCTACTGAAAGAGGCAATTGAATTGAAGGGCGGGATTGGCGCACTCGATAAAGCTGCGCGTCAGTTGAAAGAAGTTAAGCTCCATCGCACCGGTTAGTACTTCGTGGGCGACCACCTTGAAAAACTAAGTGCTGACGGCTTTGAAAGAAAAAATCCCGAGGGTGTTGGAAGGTTATTCCTAAATCCGCGCCGGCTGCAATTGATGCGCCAACAAAAGGCAACGATTACTAATAACTATGGAAAGGAATGAAGGAAATAATGAAAAACTACAAACAGAAACCAAGAATGGAAACAATGTAGCATATGCGGTCTGTCATGTGTGTAACTATGAGAACAAAAAAAATGGAAGGAAAAAAGGTTAGAGGAAGACCGAGGTTTGAGATCCTGGATGATTTGATATCTAATTCATATTTTGATATGAAGACAAGGGCAAAGGATATAATTTGGAGAAGTTAGATGCTATAGACCTGCCAATAGGCTGTGCACTAATGGAGTGAGAGATGATTAGCTGCGTGGTCATAATAAAGCTGAGCTAGATATCCAATATAACATTTACAGACATTGAATATTATACAGAGCATGTTATTTTACGTTACTAGCCGTGTCATGCCCGGGTTGTTGAAGAATAGACCAACTGTGGAATATACGTGTCGTAAGAGGCGACAGAACAATAAAATCCAAATTAATGTCAGAATAGCATACGGTTGGTGAGCGCCTAGGCTTTAGAAACTGCTACAAAATTTTATAATTCCAACCCAAGTTAAACTGGGATTCAAGAGAATATGTTTTTTATATTATGCTACGTTCAATATGCAGTTTAACTAACATATTTGTACAGTTCGCAGTACGACGAATTTGAACTTACAAGCTACTTATACTCGCATATTATGTACAGTTGTACCCTATACTGCCATATTAATGTATACGATATTGGGATTGGATGCGCGTACAAACTATGTGTACTGTAAATATAAACTATGTGTACTGTATATATATTCATATACAGTATATGAATAATGTGTGAAGAAACTGTTTTACTCCTGTACGTTTAAGCCTGCTATCAAACTTATGTAATTGTAATGAAGGCTTGTAGAAATATTCTATGCTCATGCTCTGTGGAGAGTGGAAATAGAGAAAAGTACAATATGCGAAATAAGACTGCATCATCAACCTAAGTGTGCACTGCAATATATGTATTCCCGTGCTTTGTCAGGAACGCTGAAGAATAGACTAACAGTAAACAGCACTTGTCGTAAGGCATGACTGAGCAAGAACTGAGGAAGTCAACGAGAAATCATCTCAGAAACCACACCATTCCCAATATATAGGCTATATTAAGGTGCGAATAAGGCATAGCGTTTTGTGAAGGGATTAACTAGTCGATTGATGGGGTGCTCTTCATGGAACGTGGACGGCAGCATATGAGTAGGAATATGTACCTTGGACTTGCCACATGGCAGAACACTACAGAAAAAGCTATATAAAAGTGTACACTGTGCAGGATGATAGTAAGTTCAAGCTATTTGTTCATCATCGTTATCAGCATCATCATCTTCTTCCTTTAAATTCCAGTTTAACTAGATTAGGGATACACTCTCTATAATCCTCTCTGTGCCATACTATATCATCATCAATCCCCAATTTTCATGTGCTACTTAATCACCGCATCTCACGTCCTTTGTGGTCTACCTCTCATCCAGCTCCTACCTCCAAACTCTCTTTACATCATTATCATCTACCTTTCTCGCAATATGCCCATACCATCTCATTCTCGACTGAGCCAACCTATCCCTGATCCACTCGACATTCAAATTCATCCTCACATACTCATTTTCCATTCAGCCTTTCCTAGTTTTACCACACATTAGACGTAACATTTGCATTTCTGTTACATGCGAACTCTGTAAATGTTTCCTTTCCGAGTGCCCAACACTCCAAACCATACATCAGCACTGGCATTACCACAGAATTTTAAAATTTCCCTTCAATCATAGTGGAATTTTCTTATCACACAGCACTACACTAGCTGCCCTCTACGTTGTCCACCCAGCCTAAATCCTACTAGTAACCTCTTTTCCAACTCACCATTATCCTTTATAAAGCTATTTGTTCACTTATATAAAAATGTGTACACTGTTCAGGAAGATTGTACGTTCAAGCTATTTGTACACTGATATCAAAATGTGTACACTGTGCAGGAAGATTGTACGTTCAAGCCATTTGTACACTGATATACAAATGTGTACACTGTGCAGGAAAATTGTACGTTCAAGCTATATGTTCACTGCGAGAGCGCCATAGGAGAGGTAGAGATGACAGAGCCAGGAGCTGGATATCTTGTAAGTTGTTTTAACATTTAAATGTAGAGTATCGTAATTATACAGTTCAGATTATTAATTTACTCTTAAACTGTGTATTAGAGCATTGAAGTATAATTAACTGAATGCCTCTTATCTTTGAACTGATTTTCTAGATTTTGGAATTTTCACCGTTTTTGACCATTTTTCTTACGGGCTTGGATTTGTATCAATAGTGCTCGATGCTGTCATTGATGACAGTAGCACTTTAACTATTAATATCATTAGAGAAACTCGTTAAAATTGGCCAATTGAAAGGAGAATTTGTCAGAAAAATCACATCGAGCATAATCTTCGAGCAAGAAGTTAGGTTTCTTGTGTCTCAAAATATATTTTCTAAATTGCAATATTTGAAAAAGAGCATTTAATAATAAATAAAGAATATTATGTATTTTACTAATGGATAAGTCAGTCAAATAACGGACACTAATAGTTGCTGTTAGCTACTATTCAGCGCTACGTTGTGCCACGAATTTTCATAGTGCTTCTTGCATGGATTCTAGAATCACTTTCAATTTCATGAGTTTGAAATAAAACAAATTCATGAACAAATTTGTGCTTTTACTGTCCGTAATAAATAAAATATAATTAATAATGTGAGTATAAGATTATATTTTCAAAGCCGAATAAATGTATGCTTTTATGCTATAGAACGAGCATCGCTGCTATGATAAATTTATAACTATATTAATATATAATATGTAATAAATTGATAGCTATATTTCACTAGTTCTCATCGATATTAACTCCCATTTGACTCTTAATCGATATTAACTCTCAATAGGTGGTTGCTTGGTGGGTAAGACTATGCTTTTAAATTTAACCCTTTATATATATATATATATATATATATATATATATATATATATATATATATATATATATATATATATATATATATATTTCTTTTTACTGAATTGGTAAGTTCAAAGTAGATATGTCCCACCAAGAGTATGCTTCCACGCTCGCTAGAGAGCACTTCATCGAACAATGAATTGATCTTAATTTATTTATTTATTATTAATTAATTAACTATTAATAAAATACTTTATTAATTTTTTATTCAACGTTTCTAATGTTTTTGTTAACACTGCTGAGTCTCACAAAAATGAATACATAATTATATTCTACAAAGTAATATTTCAATATTAAAATATATAATTAGGTTTTAAATAATATAATCATATTTTCTATAAAAATCCATATTTATATTATTTTATTACTATATTTATTAAGTGATTCTATAATTATAATGGTCTGTTTATTTATTTATTTCCTATTCATTGATTGGTGGACTTACTTATATTTTCAGTGAACGAGACCAGGCTGAGTCTATACGGGGGCGCGGGGACAGGGGTCTCCCACACCCCCTCCTCTCAGCCTAGAGACCACACCCCCTCATCTCAGCCTAGAGACCACATCCCCTCCTCTCAGCCTAGAGACCACACCCCCTCATCACAGCCTAGAAACCACATCCCCTCCTCTCAGCCTAGAGACCACACCTCATCCTCTCAACCTAGAGATCACACCCCCTCATCTCAGCTTAGAGACCACACCTCCTCCTCTCACCCTAGAGACCCCACCCCTCCTCTCAGCCTAGAGACCACACCCCCTCCTCTCAGCCAAAAGACTACACCCCCTCCTCTCAGCCTAGAGACCACATCCCCTCCTCTCAGCCTAGAGACCACACCTCATCCTCTCAACCTAGAGATCACACCCCCTCATCTCAGCTTAGAGACCACACCTCCTCCTCTCAACCTAGAGACCACACCCCTCCTCTCAGCCTAGAGACCACACCCCCTCCTCTCAGCCAAAAGACTACACCCCCTCCTCTCAGCCTAGAGACCACATCCCCTCCTCTCAGCCTAGAGACCACACCCCTTACTTTCAGCCTAGAAACCACACCCCCTCATCACAGCCTAGAGATCACACCCCGTCCTCTCAGCCAAAAGACTACACCCCCTCCTCTTAGCATAGAGAAAGTAGCAGCTCCGATATTAGAACTAAAAACTCATCGGTGCTATGACAGACATTGTCATGCAATATAAACACGTAGTTATGACACTGTAATGACAGACACTGTCATGACACAGTTGATAAATGCATTATATAATAGGAATAATGGCTGGATAGGACATATTTCAATAGGGAATTATTACTAAAGGAGGTCATAGATGGAAGAATAAAAGGAAAGAAAAGCTTATGCAGATGGAGAGTTGGACTGTTACAGGATTTAAAGATCCACTGATATTTGGATATAAGAAGAAAACGGAAGACAGAGAATAGTTGGAGCGTTATATTCCATGGACCTACTTGTAGACGGTAAACTAAGAGAGAGATATACATGTACATGTAGTTATACACTATTCCCCATAATATTCCCCGGTGTTGTACTCGTGTGTGACAGGTGTGATTGGGATCACTGTAGAATAGGAAAACCGCAGCCGCAAGCAAGCTTCCGCATGTACGTAAGTGGCTACTAAAGCAGGAGCTGATGAAAGCAAAGGAGACATATTATGTCGGAATATACTTTCTCCATCATTAAATGGCATAAAACTCTGATGGTGTAAAAGCAAAGTGATATGGAAAATTATTGTATCAGGATTTGAAAGATGAGGTTTCGAAGTTGATGGATTGAACGATTAATATTGGTGAGGGTACAAGCTTAGCCGTTAAACATGGTGGTAGTACAAGTGTATTCGCCTACGTGTATTAGCCTACGTCTGACTCAGAAGATGAAGATACTGAAGTGACGTATGAGTACATTGAAGAGTTAGTAAAAAATAGAAAGTCACGGACCAAGTCATAATTCTGGGAGACTGAAATGCGGTGATAGGAGAAGGAAGAGATGAAAATGAAGTTGGTAGTTTTTAGTCTTGGAGTGAAAATTGAGCACTTCTCAAAATTGACAATTTTGAAAATTTTAATTGTAAAATTGACAATTTTACAGAAGTCAAAATTGGTTGACTTCTGTAAAAGAATGTATTCGTTTGTAACCAGTGCATGATTCTGGCAAGAGAAACGAGAAATAGTACTATTCCTGTTGGTAAATTGAAGACTTGAATGTTTTGTTGGCAACATTCGATAAGTAATGGCTAACTGTTAGTTGTCTATTTACCTTTTTTGATCTCTGCTTAAATTACGAGATTGTTAAAGAAACGCCGATACAGATTTAAATAAGTCTTTTAGAAGGGGAAATGTATTACCTGAAGTAATGCAGTAGCACTACTAAAATAGCTTTAAAATATCCAGTACACAACAAATGTCTAGACTCAACATTTGTAGTTTTGATTATTTTCATCATAAAATATTTAATAAATCAATCAGTTGCTGTTTAATTTCTAGATCTTCCTTCTAAGGTGGTTTAAAGATGGCAACTAAATATAATTTTTCCATAATATTTTACAATTGGAATAAAACTACTTTTCAGACGGCTTGCTTTATTCGAGTAACAGGACCTAAATAAATAGTAACATTTAAATAAGAACTAAAATTTCGTTAGGTAGAATCCAAGTTTAATCATTCTAAGCATGTGCAACAAATAACTGCTAGAGTTATATAATAAATTAACACAAATATTAGAAAGCACACATTACAGCGAAAACAATAGCATCGAATATCAGATGTTAGACGAAATATACCAAAGCTGAAAATGCATTGTTAGATAACACAATACAAAATAGTTCAACTAAATATCACTATCTAGTACTGAAGAGTGATTTGAATTTAGTGATGAAAATTAATAAATGAGATTTATTACTGTTAAATAACAAAAAACCAAAAAAATGGTAAAAATTAAATTTAAAACAAAAGATTAGATTATGCGGATTATGGGTAATATGTGTTCTTCCAAATCGCAGATTAAAGTCACATATTTGAATTTACAGTCTGCTTGTATGCTACATAAAGATCACTCTGTCAATCAACAAGTTAATGCCTTTACAAAAAGGTATGCCATATCTAGCCCTCAATGTAGTCCATAAATTGAAAAAGATAAGGTTTCTGGTGTAAATTTTCTTGGCCTTAATTAGCTTTTTTGCTTAGTCGCCTCTTAATGAAACTAGCAGTTTTCGGTTGGTCTATCCTTCAGTGGCCCGGACATAACATTAACTTCTGTGTCATTTAAAAATAAAATCACGTCTTACATGACGAGAGAAACACACGTTTAAGTACATACGGTATTACCTATATCAGGTACATAGAGAAACATATTGTATTAAGAAAGAGGAAGAAGAATTGGTTAGGACACATTCTAAGGGGGAAAGTCTATTGAAAGAGGTCATAGAAGGTAGAATGAAAGGAAACAGAGGCAGTGGCAGGCCGAGATTAGGCAGAAAAGCGGAAAAGCGGAAGACAGAGAAGAGTGGAGGCGTTATATACGATGGACATGCGAGTAGGCAGTGCACTAAAAGAGAGAGATATTTACATAGTCGTGCCTGTGTTTCTATAGCTTTCCAATAACAAAACAGCGGCAATACAGGTTAAAATCAATATTTAGTGCCTATAACTCTTGACTTTGTCGAAAATGTGAGGTGGGCTTTTCTCCAGCAACATTTGTTACTTTTACTCCTTCATTTTTCTTCTTATTAATTTCATTTGCTTGCTTCGCCTACAAATAAAAAGAATGAGAAGCATTTAAAAACTTCAACTAATATTAGTACTGTAAGCTTATGTGAATTTGTTGTTATGATAAAGAAGTTCCATGATAAAGAATATGATTAAAAACGTTTCATGATAAAAATTTCTATGTTAAAGAAGTTCCATGATAAGGACTTGAGAAGTTAACAAATAATTGTAAAAGTTTCATGATAAAATAAGTTTCGTGCTAAAGAAGTTCTATGAGAGAGAGAGAGAGAGAGAGAGAGAGAGAGAGAGCCATGTTTATTCGTAAAATCAATTTCAGATATATAAACATTTTATCATAATGCTATAGGCAAGCATTATACAAACATCGTGCACTTAATACAAAAGGTGCAAAGTACCTTAAATTAGTTAATTAGTTATCCTACATGACGGCCACCAGTGAAGACATGGCCCTATCTTGGTTCGTGATAAAAAAAAGTTTCTTCCTTGATAACAAAATAGTTGCACGATAAAGAAGTTTCATGAAAAAGAAGTTTCATGAAAAAGAAGTTTCATGAAAAAGAAGTTTCATGAAAAAGAAGTTTCATGAAAAAGAAGTTCCATGAAAAAGAAGTTCCATGAAAAAGATGTTTCATGAAAAAGATGTTTCATGAAAAAGAAGTTCCATGAAAAAGAAGTTTCATGAAAAAGAAGTTCCATGAAAAAGATGTTTCATGAAAAAGATGTTTCATGAAAAAGAAGTTCCATGAAAAAGAAGTTTCATGAAAAAGAAGTTCCATGAAAAAGATGTTTCATGAAAAAGATGTTTCATGAAAAAGAAGTTCCATGAAAAAGAAGTTTCATGAAAAAGAAGTTCCATGAAAAAGATGTTTCATGAAAAAGATGTTTCATGAAAAAGAAGTTCCATGAAAAAGAAGTTTCATGAAAAAGAAGTTCCATGAAAAAGAAGTTCCATGAAAAAGAAGTTCCATGAAAAAGATGTTTCATGAAAAAGAAGTTTCATGAAAAGAGTTCCATGAAAAAGAAGTTTCATGAAAAAGATGTTTCATGAAAAAGAGTTCCTGAAAAAGAAGTTTCATGAAAAAGAAGTTCCTGAAAAGATGTTTCATGAAAAAGATGTTTCATGAAAAGAAGTTCCATTAAAAAGACGTTCCATGAAAAAGAGTTATAAACGTTGTCATGAAAAAGATGTTTCATGAAAAAGAAGTTCCATGAAAAGTGTTTCAGAAAAAGATGTTTCATGAAAAAGAAGTTCCATGAAAAAGAAGTTTCATGAAAAAGAATTTCCATGAAAAGATGTTTCATGAAAAGATTTTTCATTAAAAAGAGTTCCATGAAAAGAATTTCTGAAAAAGAGAAAAAGATGTTTCAGAAAAAGATGTTTCATGAAAAAGAATTTCATAAAAGAAGTTTCATGAAAAAGAAGTTCCATGAAAAAGATGTTTCATGAAAAAGATGTTTCATGAAAAAGAAGTTCCATGAAAAAGAAGTTTCATGAAAAAGAAGTTCCATGAAAAAGATGTTTCATGAAAAGATGTTTCATGCAAAGAATTTCATGTTTCATGAAAAGAAGTTCCTGAAAAAGATTTCATGAAAAAGAGGTTTCAGATCATGAAAAAGTTTGCATGAAAAAGATGTTTCAATGCAAAAGAAGTTTCCATGAAAAGAAGTTCCTGAAAAAGATGTTTCATGAAAAAGAAAAAGAAGTTGTTTCATGAAAAGAAGGTCCATGAAAAAGATGTTTCATGAAACATGTTTTGAAAAAGAAGTTCCCATGAAAAAGAAAAAGAGTTCCATGAAAAAGAAGTTCCATGAAAAAGATGTTTCATGAAAAAGATGTTTCATGAAAAAGAAGTTCCATGAAAAAGAAGTTTCATGAAAAAGAAGTTCCATGAAAAAGAAGTTCCATGAAAAAGATGTTTCATGAAAAAGAAGTTCCATGAAAAAGAAGTTCCATGAAAAAGAAGTTCCATGAAAAAGATGTTTCATGAAAAAGAAGTTCCATGAAAAAGAAGTTCCATGAAAAAGAAGTTCCATGAAAAAGATGTTTCATGAAAAAGAAGTTTCATGAAAAAGAAGTTCCATGAAAAAGAAGTTTCATGAAAAAGATGTTTCATGAAAAAGAAGTTCAATGAAAAAGAAGTTTCATGAAAAAGAAGTTCCATGAAAAAGATGTTTCATGAAAAAGATGTTTCATGAAAAAGAAGTTCCATGAAAAAGAAGTTTCATGAAAAAGAAGTTCCATGAAAAAGATGTTTCATGAAAAAGATGTTTCATGAAAAAGAAGTTCCATGAAAAAGAAGTTTCATGAAAAAGAAGTTCCATGAAAAAGATGTTTCATGAAAAAGATGTTTCATGAAAAAGAAGTTCCATGAAAAAGAAGTTTCATGAAAAAGAAGTTCCATGAAAAAGATGTTTCATGAAAAAGATGTTTCATGAAAAAGAAGTTCCATGAAAAAGAAGTTTCATGAAAAAGAAGTTCCATGAAAAAGATGTTTCATGAAAAAGATGTTTCATGAAACAGAATTCCATGAAAAGAATTTCAGAAAAAGAAGTTCTCATGAAAAGAGGTTTCATGAAAAGATGTTTCATGAAAAAGAAGTTCCATGAAAAATAAGTTTTTAGGAAAAAGAATTTCCATGAAAAAGATGTTTTCATGAAAAATGTTTCATAAACAGAATTTCCATGAAAAAGAAGTTTCATGAAAAGAATTCCATGAAAGATTTTCATTAAAAGAAGTTTCATGAAAAAGAAGTTCATGAAAAAGAATTTCCTTAAACAGAGTTCATGAAAAAGAAGTTGCATGAAAAAGAAGTTCCATAAAAAGAGTTTCATGAAAAGATGTTCATGAAAAGAAGTTCCATTAAAAAGAAGTTTCATGAAAAAGAAGTTCCATAAAAAAGATGTTTCATGAAAAAGATGTTTCATGAAAAAGAAGTTCCATGAAAAAGAAGTTTCATGAAAAAGAAGTTCCATGAAAAAGAAGTTCCATGAAAAAGAAGTTCCATGAAAAAGATGTTTCATGAAAAAGATGTTTCATGAAAAAGATGTTTCATGAAAAAGAAGTTTCATGAAAAAGAAGTTCCATGAAAAAAGTTCCATGAAAAGAGTTCCAATGAAAATATGTTATCATGAAAAAGAATTTCATGAAAAAGAAGTTCCTAAAAAGAAGTTTCATGAAAGCAGTTCCATGAAAAGATGTTTCATAAAAGATGTTTCATGAAAAAGCATTTCCTGAAAGAAGTTTCATGCAAAAGAAGTTCCATAAAGAAGTTCTGACAAAGAAGTTCCATGAAAAAGTGTTTCATGAAAAGAATGTTCATGAAAAAGAGTTCCCTGAAAAGAAGTTTCATGCAAAAGTTCCTGAAAAAGAGTTCCATGAAAGATTTCTGAAAAAGACGTTCCATGAAACAGAGTTCCATGAAAAAAGTTCCATGAAAAGGGTTTCATGAAGAAGAAGTTCCCCATGAAAAAGAAGTTTCCATGAAAAAGAATTTCCATGAAAAAGATGTTCTGAAAAGAAGTTTCATGAAAACAAGGCCATGAAAACGAAGTTTCATGAAAAGAAGTTCCTGAAAAAGATGTTTCAATGAAAAAGATGTTTCATGAAAAGCAGTTCCATGAAAAAGCAGTTTCATGAAAAGACGTTCCTGAAAAGAAGTTCCATGAAAAGAAGTCCATGAAAAGATTTTCATGAAAAAGGATTTTTCAGTAAAAGAATTCCATGAAAAAGAGTTTCATGAAAAGAAGTTCCATGAAAAAGATGTTTCATGAAAAAGAAGTTCCATGAAAAAGAAGTTCCATGAAAAAGAAGTTCCATGAAAAAGATGTTTCATGAAAAAGAAGTTCCATGAAAAAGATGTTTCATGAAAAAGAAGTTCCATGAAAAAGATGTTTCATGAAAAAGAAGTTCCATGAAAAAGATGTTTCATGAAAAAGAAGTTCCATGAAAAAGATGTTTCATGAAAAAGATGTTTCATGAAAAAGAAGTTCCATGAAAAAGATGTTTCATGAAAAAGAAGTTCCATGAAAAAGATGTTTCATGAAAAAGAAGTTCCATGAAAAAGATGTTTCATGAAAAAGAAGTTCCATGAAAAAGATGTTTCATGAAAAAGATGTTTCATGAAAAAGAAGTTCCATGAAAAAGATGTTTCATGAAAAAGATGTTTCATGAAAAAGATGTTTCATGATAAGGAAATTCCTTAAAACGGTTACTGACTGAAACTTGACCACAACGAGAAAATTTATCTCCTAATGTCGCTAACGCAACTAAGAAATGCACTTGCTCACTACAAGTACATGTATAGTATTTTGCGAAAAGTTCTGAATAGAGAAAGTTTAGTCCGTTTATTGCGCTACTATCAATCAATCAATCAATCAATAAGAATTTAACGTCCGGTTCCTCGCCATAAGGCACTGTCAGGGACGTCTCTACTAGTGACATGTCGATGTTTTTAACAGAGTACCCGACAAATATTAAACAAAATATTCAACGGATTGTATTAAACTAGATTAAAACTACATTGAAATAGAATTTAAGTTTAAATATATGCCCATGTATGCCTTGTAAGCTGCTGATTAGAACAATCGTATACTAAGTGTTACTTGTGTACATTCATTGTACACTAGGAAGAGCCAAGGCAAACGTAACATTGTTATGAAGATACTAGGTAATTAAAGCATAGCTTTTGTGATGGATCAATTTAATACTAGATGAATTACTTTTTAAACATCGTTAAGCAGGCTATAAAATAGAAATAGTTTCATTGAACCTGCAATTTGAAGAACACAGGAGAGCAATATGACAGAGAGGTATTTACCTGTTGAGCACCCAGCCCAGGATAGTCCTGCTGGTCTATGGTCACTTTCTCGCACCTCTCCTGCTTGACGAGGAAGTCCTTGACGAACCAGGCCTTGCCTCCGTCTCTCAGTACAAACAACACTTTGTTGTCCTCCACCACCACCCTGCGCAGTGTTAATCATTCCACACAAGTTCTTAGGTCTCGAGACCTACCTGGTACAAGGCTATCTAGTACGAGCCTATCTGATAAGTGGCCTATCTAGTACAAGGCTTATCTAGTACAAGGCTTATCTATCTCTCTCTCTCTCTCTCTTCAGTGCACTGCCAAGTGGCAGGTTCAAGGTACATATTCATACTCAAAGTCTGCTTTCTAACTCCATAAAAGCACTGCTTAGATCAACAATTTAATCCCTTCACAAAGTCTATGCCTTATCCAAACCGTATGTAGCCTATTGTTAGGGAAAATTATGGCTTCTGAGTTGGTTTATCGTTGCCTTCCTCATGATTATCTATCTCATGAAATACCCCGAGGTTGTTTGAAGATTATTCTTAAATCCGCTCCTGCTGCAATCGATGCGCTATCAAAATACAACGATTACTAATAACCAATAAGTAATAATAAAAATTACGAGGCCTACCTTGTGCTAGGCCTATATGGTACTCTCTTGATTACTGTATTTAAGTCAATACTTTTTATAGGCTTTTTTCGTTAGTTGTGACCGAAAGGTTATTAAGCAATCACAAATCAATGGATTTGTGGCTGCAGTGAGGAATATTAAAACTTTTAGTATTACAAGATCATATAGAAGATTTTACAATGATCTTGAACCCTAAACACTGCCCTGTACATGTTATACATGCATATGTTATACATGTATGTACGACCCTAAAGAGAATTTTATCAGACCTGTTGACTTCATGATGGGCGTTCAACAGACTGCTCTGCCATAATTGACTTAGTGTGTCAGTTTCTTTTCTTGTTGGATTGCCTGAAAAATCAATGAAGTCAATTAAACTCTCAAATATCGGCACAATTATAAATATATGCTTGCATTGAGCTTTAAGTTTACCTTTTACAGGCACACACTTCTCAAATGAGTTTTGCGAAATTTGAACTAAAAACTAAATTAAACTAAATTTCGCTAAGCCTATAAACTACATTGAACTAAATGGATCTAGCTACTAAAGTGTACTAAATATTTCAAAGAGATAATTATCAATAAGTAAAATCTAGTATGAAATTAAGTAAGATTACGTAAGTAATTATTACATTTAGAGGTTTAAATATTATTTTACAGATTTAGAGATCATTTGCGAGATAATTACATTATATTGCATTCAACTAAACTCAAGCTACGCGTGAGCCATTTGATAGAACTCGCTCTGGTCAGTTAATTTCATCGCTTTGCTTTCTTTCAACATAAAGGAAATTAATACAAATTTATTATTTTATTTCAACGTCCTTGTAATTGATATGAAAATAGATAATATAAAAATACTAATAGTAATTTAATAATAAATAATAATAAAATAATAGTAATAATAGAGTGATAATTACGATAATAAAATTTAATATAAATAATGCATTCCAATAAAGTGGATCCATATAATACATACTAGGGTGATGACAAATTTTTTAAAAAATGAAACCACTTGCAATCGAGGAAAATTTGTGAGTAATTTAAGAATATAAGTTGTATTTTTGATATTTTGTAAAAAAGTTCCCCCCTCCTTCGAAGGAAAAATGTGAACTTTTTTCCCGAAAAGGATATGATGTTTTTTCTATATACAAAAGAGTAATAGTAATGAGTTTTTTTTAATATTTAAAGAATTAAAACTGGTCTGCTAAGACCAACCATTAGTTTTGTCCTGACAGTCTAAGAGTATTTTTAACTAAAGATAATCCAATGATTACGTTTAGGTTGCAAAAGTAAATAATTTAAAATTCTTATGAAGTAGTTTTAAAGTATATTACTTATAGAAGGCTTCTGATCTAGTCTAGTGACTAAATTATTAAACTTAGTCCTCTTCAGCCGGCGGAAGCGGCGTTGTTGGTTCAGTAGTTGAAGAGCTTGCGGATTGATGTGATGACAGAGTCGGTCTTGATGTCTTGTTGCCGAGTTTCTTATTACTTCTACTACCAGGGGTATTTTCAAATCACGATGAATATCATTATTTCTGATGTACCAAGGAGCATTTACAATGTTTCTTAACACCTTATTCTGGAACGACTGGATAATCTTAGTATTAGATGATTTGGTACAGCCCCAAATTTGACATCCATATAGCCAGACTGGCTTCAACTCTTGACAGTAGATTATGAGTTTATTATGTACCGAGAGTTTAGAATTTCGTCCAATAAGCCAGATTGCCTATATCTGAGGTTGAGCTCATTTCTTTCTTCTTAACATGCTCATTCCATCTCAGCTTATTATCTACATTCATACCAAGATATTTGGCATTATTTTCATATGGGACTTCTGTACCATTGATAGAGAGGCTTTTCTGATTCTTTATTCTTTTATTTGTAAAGTTTACGTGAATAGACTTCTGTTCATTTAACTTTATCTTCCAAGATTTAATCCATTCCAGAAATTTGTTACACCCTGCTTGTACTCTGCTCGTGGATGTGGCGAGATCTTTGCCATTTGCGATTATTGCTGTATCATCTGCAAATGTTGCCAGAGTAACTCCCCTCATAACTGGAAGATAAGTGTAGAGCAGGTAGAGGATTGGTCCTATAACACTTCCTTGTGGGACGCCTGCATGTATATCTTTGAGATCAGAATATTCGTTTTCATATTTTACTCTGTATGTTCTATTTGAGATATAGGACGTTAAAATCTCGGTATACTGTGGCGGTATCTGCTGCGCGAGTTTATGTACTAAGCCTTCGTGCCAGACCTTATCAAAAGCAGCCGCTACGTCAAGGAATAATGCTGTGCAAACTTCTTTTTTCTCTAGTGCATTTTTTCTCATTTATATCAGATATACGATGTACTTGTTCTATTGTAGTATGCTTTTTCCTAAAACCGAACTGAAAATCAGGGATTAACTTGCGTTCTTCAATGATCGGTTTCATTCTTTTCAACAGTAGCTTTTCAAAAACTTTCGATATGACTGGTAGAAGAGAAATAGGCCTGTATGATTTAACATCAGTGGGGTGTTTACCTGGCTTTGGTATCATAATTACCTCTGCCACTTTCCAGATATCAGGAACATACCTTAGTCGAAATGCAGCATTAATTAAGTAAGTAAACATGACTAATCCTTTCCTAGGCAATTCTTTCAAATACGTCCAGTTATCAGATCAAAACCTGGAGCCTTCTTTGGACTTAAATTTGTTTTTATCTCATGAGCCAATTCGTTAGGCGTAGTAAATGGAATATTTTCAAATTTGCCATTTGAGATAGAGTGAAGTGAAATATTGCTCTGTGTTTGATTTGGTTGAAAAATCTCATACAGACTTTCTGCAAACAGATCAGCTTTCTGTTTATTGCTTCTGGCCCAGGGTTCAGTTCCCTTCCTGATTGGAGGAATTGAGACGACAGGTCTTTTAATTTTCTTTGTAGCTTTCCATAGAGAGTAATTGCTATCACGGTTTGGCGTTAGATTACTTAGATATGAATCCATAGACTCTTCCTTTAATTTCTGTATTTCTCTTTTCATGTTTTGAGTTTTATTGTTTAGAATAGTTTTATATCCTGGATCTCTAGTTTGCTGCCACCTTCGTCTTGCCTTTCTTTTTTCAGTCACAAGCTGCCTGATTTCAATCGGATAGTTTCTACCTGGAGTAGAGAAAGTTCTCTCTCGAGTATTTATGAGAGCTGCATTCTGTATAATTCTTACAAATTTCTCAGCTTCTTCTTCTAGCTGCTCTTTTGATTTTAAAGCAGTTTTTAAGTTAATATTATTTTGCATATCGCATTTGAAACCCATCCAATTTGTAGTTTTATTTATCAATGTAGGTCGAGATTTAATTTTGATTATTTTCTCACTTAGTGTGAGAAGTACTGCAGAGTGGTCAGCGTCGAGATCGTAGTTATCATCCGTGTGGAGGAGGTTTGATGAAACTTTCCTGGTGATGAAGAAGTCCAACAGATCAGGAAGTTTATTAGTATCTGTTGGCCAGTAAGTTGGTTTACCTGTTGACTGAAAGTTGCAGCCCAGTTCTTTGATAGCTTTTCTTAGCTCACTACATTTAGTTGCAGTTATTCTAGAACCCCAGTCTACATACTTAGCGTTGAAATCACCTCCAAGAATAAATCTCTCACCGAGTTGTTGCAGAAGTACTTTATATTGTGCTGCTTTAAGGTTATGTTTGGTTGGAATATAGGCAGCGCCTATAATAAAAGTTTGTTTCATTGATATGATAGAAACAAGGGTTAGCTGTATTTCTGGCTTTTGCAAATATCCTTCTTCATAATGATCTATTGAATCCTTAACGATAACTGCTCTGCCTCCTCTCGCTTGATTCTCTGGATGCGTTGTATGATAACATTTGTATCCTCTAATTTTTAGGTATGGCTCTCTTGTCAAATGCGTTTCCGTTATTAAGCAGACATCTATTGACTGAATTTGTAAGAATACCTCCAATTCAGTCTTTTTGTTCAGAATGCCGTTGGCATTCCAGAGTGCTGTTCTTAAATCTGTTCTATCCATTATTAGAATTTAAGTATTTAGTTGGTGAATTTGTCTCAGCCTCTAGTACATGTAGTCTTTCACCAAATTTCTTAAATATCTCCATCATATGCGTAAATATTTGTCATAGATCAGATGCTTGGACGTCACTGGGTGCAGGAACTTTTTGCTGTACTTTAGTTGCCATGGAATATGTGATACCGTTCTGGACAATACCTGCAGGCTTCAAGAGAGCAGTAGCTGAGATTCTTGCCTTCGCTTCTGAAGTTCTTTGGCTTTCACACAGCCTCTATAGCTTGCCGGATGAGCTTCGCCGCAGTTTGAACATTTAGCTGGCAGATTATTTGCTTTCGTACATTGGGATGAACTGTGCTTACCAGGACATTTAACACACATAAAATCGCGATAGCAAAAATTTTTAGTGTGGCCATACCTTTGGCATCTTTTACATTGAGGGATTACTTTATTTGTTCTTATGGCCTCAATCTTGACTCTCATGTGACATAGGTATTCAATGTTGAAAACTCTTTTAAACTAAAGTCCTCCGTCTGTTCAAAAACGAAAGTAAACAGAGGTAAGGGAACATTCCCCTCAGTTGTCTTCTTAAACCTAGGTTCAACCTGGATTATTTTGTAGTTTTGAGTTTTTCAATTCTGTTTTAATTTCTTCTGGATCACATGAAGAATGCAATTTTTTTGCGACAACTCTGAGAGGTCTATCTTGTTTATTTTCATAAGTATGCCATTGATACTTGTTTTGCTCAACTGTATTTCGCAGTGCTCTATATTCTTCTGGAGTATCCACATTAATTTTCACCTGTTCATTATTAAGACAAGCAGCGTCAAAATTAAGATTCTTACTTTCCAGCAATTTCTTGATCTCATCATACTGTTCTACTTTGCTAATGATCACAGGTGGATGCTTTGAGCTTTAATGGGTTTCGGCAGAGAATCCACTGATTGAGTTAAATTACCAGCTTTTTCCACTGAGTTTTCCGATGTTTTCAACAAGTTTTCCCTAACTTTCTTGCGCTTTTTCCCTCTAGGAAGCAGCCATTCCGTTTCACGATTTACTATTTCCTCTTCCTCTGACTTAGTGGGACTACAATCTTTCTTGTATATTTCTTTATAGAAAGCTAGCTCAGATTCTAGTTCTTCTATTTTCTGTAATGCCCTTTGCAGCGCCATCTCTGTGCTCACCTCAGCCATACTGACTGGATTCGTAGAACCCTAACTGGAGAAGTTAGTTAACCGGAGACATGCGCCTAACGCTACGCGAGCGTGTAGGGGAAAGTTCAACCATTGTAAACAGTAATGCGTTAGAATTTAATTTCTGATTTTTCCTACTGAAAGTGATGAAATTTATCAAAATTCCGAATGATATGGTGAAAGTAGATATATACCATAATCGGGCAATCTAGTGAGACGAGAATAACACTATAATTCGATAAATTAACTACTAATAAGTAGAGCTATGATAACTAGAGCTATAGTAATGAGTAAGCAACTTTTATTAGAAGATAAGATACAGAACAGTTAGTATTCTCTAAAAGATATACAAGAAATGTTTACACATTATTTTTTCCTATGAACTTTAGATTCAAAAATTCACTTTTTTTCGATTTTGCATGCAGTTCCTCCATCAGTTTTACAGCACGTTCAGCACTTTGGTTTGAATTGGGAATGTCAATTAATGACTCTTCGACTGACCCATTTGTCTCTAAACACTTAATTGCCTTCTTGCATTTTATCTTTGTGAGTGAGGTAAACAGTTCATTGAAGGAAGCTTCATTGTAGATTAGATCTGAATGGAACCAAGCATTTGCCCATTCGTAGCAGAAGAAGTCGCATGCTGGAGCCAGAAAGCTACGCCACTCTGGCATAAGAAATAATGCTATCATGGCATATATCGCACGCGAGTTCCATCTTGCCTGGTGTAAATTCGGGAGTTTCTTCCAGTTGTTTTGAGGCCAATTTGAAGTTGTTTTGTAATGACAATATGCCTGACAAAGTTCATATAACAATTTGAAATCATCTCGCCATCCAGGGTTCTCGTCTGTGTTAACATCATCGGTCGCAACGAGATGGTAATCAGCCTGAAGAGAATCATAGTTTTCTGTTAATTTGTCAATGAAGGAATAGTTCAGTTCTGGTTTGCTCGTTGGCTCTTGAATAAGAAAATCCATGACATGCTTCAGAAGGAGGTCGAGTACATGATACTGACAGCCAATATACATATGATGGCTTCTGAAAGCCCTTGCTTAGGACATCATCCTTTATGAGCTTTACAATCCCCTGAAAACGACCAGTATTTACTGCGGTCGTGTCGCAGATAATCATGCGAATATTTTCCCAGGCATCATATTCATCAAGTTGCTGATGTAGTTCCTTGTGAATGGCTGCAGCGGAACCACTGTCACATTTAAGAACACCGAGTTTGATTTCAGTTGTGATATTTTTCAGCAGCACTACTTGATACTCTTACCATCAAACTCTAGACAATAGGAAACTTTGTCTTAAAGTTTTTTAATTATTTTGTTTTTCATTTTCTTTCCTTCAGAGATTTCTCGTCTTCAGACACCCGTCTGACTTGAAACTGGAACATAATGACCCTGTTCACAATGATTGCCAGAAAGTTATGTGCTTTATGTGTAGAAATGTTGCTTTTCAGTACAAGTAAACCCGCTGTTCTAGTGCTTGCACTTTGGTTCTTCGATTTGCACTTAGGCGAAGATGACGTGGAAGAAGAGATTTACGACCCGTGTGAAGAGTCTAGAACCAGAATCTGCAGATTCTGAAACACTACTATGTGTTTGTGTGGGTTGCGATTGAGAAGAGCTGGCTTGAGGTTGAGTTGTTGATAGTCGGATTAGTTTTCTGGGATGGATTGATTCCAAAGGGGCTTGTTTGACCGTTGAACAGCCAATCTTTCCTCCACTCTTAACTTGCCTCTTGTAGAGCTCTTTATCCTCCGTGCTTTTCTATTCACCATTAACGATGGTGACATCAAATAACTGATAAATTAACTGGGAATGTGATTAGTAGCAGTCTAGAACATCATATAAAATTCAGTGTTAAATTGAAACCGATAATCAAAATGGGGTATATGTGAAGAAGAAAAATTAAAAGGTGGGGGAACTTTTTAATTTAAAAAAAATTGATGTTGCTACTGTCACTCGTATGCAATTGTTGTTCCTCGAATGTATGGGGTTTCATTTTTGTAGCGAAAAGAAAGATAATTGTCATCACCCTAATATACACTGTTAGGAGAAAATATTAATTTAAAATACAAGATATATGTACATGTATATTATATGGGAAACGATCTCGTTTAACATCAATTTCGACATTTACTTAGGCCGTGTAGTTTAGTCTTTATTTACAGTTTAGTCTGTAATAAGGTGTCCTACTGATCACGGAATTCTTGTTGGATTTGAAATCCATATGTGCACTTTGAACTCCATGCTTCCAGTAATGATTAATTATTGGACTTCATCTCATGGTATGGTTTTCTTTCTATAAATATCTCTACTCATGTGGTTCATTCTTCTCTGTCTGGGTAATAATCACTGCACTGGAGCCAGTGGCGAAGTCGGTAAGATACTCGACCGCGGATCAGTTGATGCGGGTTAAAATCCTGGGCTCGCCCATCACTGACATCGCTTTCGAGTGAGGAAACTGTCAATGACCTTAGCTTTACCAGCTTTCACTAAAAAGTATACGAATGTCGAGAATGCAATAACGTGAGCCTTTCAAGTTTTTAGGTTTATATTTAATCAGTCACAGCATTTAGATTCGGCAGTGTCTTGTTGCTTGTAATTCAGATATATTTAAGTTTCAGGATTCTTGAAGTATCTAGGTCAACAACGTCAAAGAAGGTCCAGAACGGAGAAAATTCCAAAATTAAAAAAATCTGTCCAAAGATGAAAAGATAACCTGAAATAGTGATGAACATCATGAGGGAGGTGCCAGACTTTGAGGCAGCCAGTAAGGCCTCTGGGTTCTTCGTGTCGAGCTTGGAGAGGTCTATCTGAGGTCTGGGTCTCTTATGCTCTGGCAGCTCATCAGGTTCCAGAGGTTCCTCCTCTTCCTGTGGCAAATAAATCAGTTTTATGTAGTAATCAGTATTTCGTTTGGTATTTATTTAGTATTTTATTTATTTAAAATTTATTACATTTTTTATATATTTTTATTATTATATTTATTATTATTATATTTTTATATATTTAGTATTTATTTATAGATTCTTTGATGTAGAGAGGGGATATAGCGCACTCGGTTAAGCTGCGCGTCAATTGAATCATGTAAAGCCACGTTGCGTGTGGTTAGTACCTTGTGGGCGATCACTTTGGAAAACCGAAGACAGCTTTGGATGAAAAAAATCCTGAGTGTGTTGGAGGTTATTCTTAAATCTTCGCCGGCTGCAATTGATGTGTCAACGAAATCCACCGATTACTAATAACCATGGAGGGGAAAAAGAGGAAATAACAATAACAACAAAAACAGCAACTAAGAAAGGAAACTTTGTAAACGCATGCGGCTGTCATGTCTGTAACTATACAGGATAAATTTTTTTTTAAACAAATGAGTGGCTAACTTTTAGGATTTTCTGAACTGGATGAAATACTTCTGTAGTAAATTTGTATTAATAAATGAATATGAAACTTAAAGATTAGCTGATCATCATGTTTAACCACAGACGTTTTAATTGTTGTCTCAAAGCCTTTTTCTTGTTTAGATACTGCTTTACTCGATACTGCTCTCTATGGCCGCCTATAAGAACCTTAACGCATCATTAAAACGGTTGGTTATTTGACTCTTTGTCAAAAAGCCTGCTGCCTATTAATAAATATAGCACAAAAGACGACAAGAATGTTTCAGTGAAAGCGCTCGTATGATTTCCAGTTAGTGCTTTCATAGTCGCAAGCCATTGCCAGCATATAGTATTGTAGGATCTCGTACGTGACTGTATGCCATTGGTTCTCAGTATCTTGGCGTTGAAAGGAAGGCGGAGTCGAAGTTAACATGAAAACCTACTTCCAGCTAAATTCTCAACAAATAGAGACTTAATTGCCCCAACAGGGTGTTCTTTCAAGTAAATTATGCTTTTAATTGAATACAAATATAGTTTAAGTAGGTTTTTTACGGTAAACCGAAACAATAACCCTCAGCCCTTATTATGAACCCTAACCCTACACCCTAACCGTAAACAGTAATCCTTTGACGTCCCTGACATCATCCTTGTAAGAGGAAACGGACGTTAAACCTTTATTATTATTAAGATTTATATAAATTGAAAAAATGATCAGGTAAGAATCGAGGAGATGGCCTCCTAATAGAGTGGTCGATGCCGTATCAGTTACGCTACAGTTGCTGTTCTGCTGAACATCGTTTAGAATGTTCTATAAACAAAGCGCTATTGACACCACATAATAATAATTATAACAATAACAACAATTAGAGTGCTACAGTCATCCATGACAACATCGAGCACTATTGAGACAAAAATCAAGCCGACGAGCAAAAAGAAGGTCCAAAAACGGTGCAAATTCCAAAATCCGGAAATTCAGTCCAAAGTAAAAGGTGGTTTAGGCGCAGGTCGCTGCTCATGGACACTGGATGGAAAAGAGAGATGGAAAAGATAGGTCTTCAACTGCTTATGGAACTGCTCATAGAATCTCTAATAAACTATTCTCAAGAAAGCTCATTAGAATAGGGTAGCAAAGCTTAAAACCATTCAGCATTAAGCCTCAAATTATTTTAACCTTGACTTGTTTGGAAATTAATTTTTAAATGCACTGAGGCACAAGTCTTAAAATTTTGTTGTGAAGCGTATACCTTATATTGCATTAACTGCTAGAACATTTAAAATAAATACTAATAAATTCATTGATAGGCACTCTGATTTGAACACTCATAGAGGATATTACGGATAGACACTACGATTGTTCAGAGTCAATGCTAACGGCTATTACGAGAATATATTATAAGAAACAAGATGTGAGTGCAAAAAGTGCTTTACAATTGATGACACACCGCAGATATGTCTTATAGGAAGAATAAGAAATGATTTGGTAATTCAGGAGCATGAAGAGAATTTGACAATTCTAAATAATAATTGCATTAAACTTCATGCGACGTAATGCCAAAAAATAGAGATTACTGAGATAGAATTAAACAAACATTAGAGATAACAACAGATATGGGGGTGAGAAAGAGAGTGAGAGAAATAGATAGAGAGAAAGAAGAGAAGATAGAGAAGTGATGAAGAGATACATACCTCCCATTGGTCATAAAGTCTCTCCAAATCAGCATCATTGTAGTCCAGGATACTCTTTTTCTTCCACTTCTCTTCAGGACTCTCTTTCTTATCTTTCCTATCACTAGTGGCAGGCACAAGTCTACCACACAGAGCTACGAGCACTATCAGCCAGACTAACGGGCGAGCCATGGTCTCTCAGTAAACACTGTTCACTATACTGTAATGTAATTTGTAGCCTTTAACGTTAATACACCGTAGTTGCTGTACAGTACTTCTCTATTTATAATAATATAAAAACAATATATAATAATATTTATAATTTATTAATATCATTGCAATTGAAAAACTTAAGGTTCAAATATGATAAAAGTGGAATCTCAGCGCCTGACTACAATTTTAATATCTATTTTATACGGTATTAATAACGGATGCGAGAAGTATCGCTAAACATAAGACAATAGATTATTTACAGCATATACTCACGTAACAAGATCGCTAAGGGTTCCGCCAATGGATTAGTAGGTTCAGGGTTTAAATTCTGCACACGCTCGTCACTGCAGTGCTTTAGGGACGTGGAACTATCTCTAATACTTGAAAACTCGTCGCATTCATAAAGTTATGAACATTGAGCTAATTAGGTTCATTAAGCTAATTAGGTTCATTATGCTAATTAGGTTCATTCGGCTCTGCCAGTCCATTTCAACATCTTGTAACATTTTTGTTGGATAACAACCGCATGTGGATTTGGTCGTCTTGCATGTTTTTAACAGTTTCTAAAGCAGTAGATAAAGTAAAGCACGGGTTAAGTTATTAATCTAACGTTTTAGGATGAATGATCAGGAATGATGGAGTTCTTAGGTCATCTGGTGAATAAATATGAAAAATTTCTGGTTGATTGCAATAGCAGAGTTTAATGCATTTAGTAGTGCCTTAAATATATTAGCCTAATACGAACGAGTTATTAAAAAGACTTTATGCTACTGCAACTAAGCCTAATGCCTGGAACTAGGAGATTAGCAAAACGGCGAGCCACATTTTTGTTCACGATGCGGCTATACAACCCAGTGTTTTGACTAGGCTAATATTTCTTATGTACGTTATCATCATAGTCAAGTAATTGAAATTAGTCCATCAATCAGGTAATTATAGTACATGTTGTCACTTACACAGAGCTAATGCTAAGATATAATGTTGAGAGTTACTGTAGCTCCTCTATAATGTTCAGTAATGCACTGTGTGTATGTAGCTGGTTATAAGTGACTATATAGGCTACGTGTTGTTCCACATGACCGCTTACCAGTTTAATGTTGCCACGGTGTTTCTCTATTAGCTACGTGTCGCTACAGAGAGAGAGAGAGAGAGAGAGAGAGAGAGAGAGAGAGAGAGAGAGAGTAACACATACAAGGTCGTCTAAGAGATCACAAGTCACCTATTTAGTTGGCCATCCATCAGATATGCAAGTAATTAGCCAAATATTGACCAGAAGAAAGAATATGCTATAAACTAGTCTCTAGTCGGTAGCAACGGAGGAATTTAGTTCAGTATAACTTACAAAGGTTATACAAGTTTATCCTCCTAAATCTACATTATCATATTATTCAACGGTGGGATTAGCCGATATGCCTTTAAAACAACATCTCTTGTCATTGCAAAAGCGTTTCGGTGAAAAAACATGACAAATCTCAACGAAGTGCTGACTGAATATACAACTGATACAACTAGCTGTTGACTTAATTAAAAACTACCTAATGTAGATATATATCAATATTTGAGCGAAAGAGAAGAATTTCATCTTCACGAATTCGTCTCGAAGGTCCCAGATAGCGCTTGATTTGAACAAGCGACTTCTTCAAGTGACGCTAAAGCATCGTCTGATCTCGATACTTCAAAATAATGGGAAAAACGGTCGAAATTGGTTTCATTTTTATAAAAATTAATACACACGATTTTACAGTCGAGAAAAATAATAACCGTTTAGATTGAGGAAATGCGAGAAGAGAGAGCTACGCTTCTGAGAGAAGCACATACACATCACACACATACACAAAAACAGATTCGACCTCAGAGTTGAATGTTTTAGCTTGACGTATTTAAATAGCATCTGTTCTTCCTGACCCAGTGTGCCGTTATGTTATGTTAAGACTTTTTTCAAAAAACTGAAACGACAAGACGGTTGAAGGGAAAGATGGGAGCGACATAGATCTACAATACCTTATTGCAAATCACTGCTGAAAGTGGCTGAAAGACTGCAGAGCTGGATAGAGGCTGGACCTACTTGCATAGTACATCTAGATTTGCTGTCACACGCTGTGAACATAAATAACGTCACTGATTGACCGCAGCTACTTCATACCGTCCCATACTACTTGACTTACCTCGGATGTGTTCGAAGGACCTGACTTCCACATGCATAGATCGAAATAAGTTTCTATAGTTAAATCTGGTTTATTGGTTTAAAATAGTCACTTCAATCGAGATGAAAGTAAGATTTTTAAATTGAAATAGTCATTTAAAATTTGATTATCTATTACAAGTTGAGCTTACATGTAAAATGAATAGATTATTCAAACTCAGGTAACTCTGTATAAATCTTGGGTTTAAAGCAGTTCAACAGTTAGCAATGACTACAGCATATGAATAGATGTCTTGCCTCTGGAAATTGATCTGAATCTTTAATATCACTAACTTACATGGCACTAGCATTATCCAAAAAATCATCATCATCTTCTTCATCTTCATCTTCTTCCCTCCCTTAAATCCCAGTTTAATTAGGGTCGGGAATCGGGATTAGAAAATTTTGCTTGTAGCAATTTCTGGAGCTTAAGCGCTCAACAACCGAACGCCCTTTCTGATATTGGTTTTTATATTAGTGCTTTGTGGGGAAGATGAAGATGATTGTTATTATAATTATTATCTGGTGAGTGAGCATAATTTTTCCTGCAATCAGTATTCTTTCAAGCTTAACTAGAAACTGTTTGTGACTGAAGGGAAATAATGTATATTATGTGTTTCTAAATGCTTAATATTGACATTTTTGTATGTACATTCATGTATTGCTTATAGACTCTGAACTGTTTTTAAAATAGTTGTAGCATTGATGGGTATACCTCAAAGCCGTTGGCCTGTATGTCCATTTTTTAAGTCGCTTTTATCTTTGTGATTTCATGAAAATAAAATATACCTATCTATCTATTAAATTCTGCTTTAGGTCATGCAGTTGTGACTAGTTTATATTTATGGGAACTTTTACTGTCATACATTTACGCAAATACACACATAGGCCGACACGCAAAGATAGACACGCACACTAAAAGCAAAAAGTGAAAGAGAGAGAGAGAGAGAGAGAGAGAGAGAGACAGAAAGAGAGAGAGAGAGAGAGAGAGAGAGAGAGAGACAGAAAGAGAGAGAGAGAGAGAGAGAGAGAGAAAGAAAGAACGAGAGAGAGTAGAACGCACTCATACAAGGAGAGATATTACAAACAAACACACACACACACACACACACACACACATATATATATATATATATATATATATATATAGAGAGAGAGAGAGAGAGAGAGAGAGAGAGAGAGAGAGAGAGAGATAGAGAAGGAGAAGCACACACACATCACACACATACACAAAAACAGATTCGACCTCAGAGTTGAATGTTTTAGCTTGACGTATAACGGGTAAGAGTTAGGAGTGTAGCGAAGCTAAAGTCAAATGCTGCAAAACAGTCCAATGTGAGTTAACTCTACACAGAATAAATACTAGATATTTAAAACTGTTAAAGTAGCCTGGTGGCTATAAATATAAAACTAATTATAGTTTAGTTTAACTATAAACAACATAAGTACATGTACATGTATTCATGTATGAATACAAATACATGTATTCTGTTACTAGACGTTATTTTGGCTTCAATACTAAAAATAATAGTTAATTCAGTGATTATCTGCTTTATAATAAGTTAATTTAAAATTTCATAAAATTAAGTCACTGTATTTGTTAAATAGTTAATTAAAATTGTTAGTTCCTTAAAATAAGCTAAATCTAATGTTAACGTCAGTTCCTCGCTCGAAAGCGATGTCAGTGACGGGCGAGCCCAGAATTTGAACCCCGCACTTACCCTGCGCACTGAACCCCGCGGTTGAGTATCTTACGGATTTCGCCACTTCGAAAAGAAGTCGTTATTTTGTTTAGTCTAATTCATTAATTAACAAATATAAGCTAATTAACAAATATAAGTTAATTAAGTCGTTATGAATTATAATTAGTTAATTTAAAAAGTTAATTAAATAAGTTTTCATGACATATAATTGGTTAATTAAAAATGTCGGTTAATTAAAAACTGGCAAAGCTAATGCCAACGTCAGCTTTCTCGCTCGAAAGCGATGATAGTGAAGGTCGGCGGTAAGTGATTATCAGGCAAAAACTTTTTGATTCGCTTTTACTCGCCTAACGCATTTGAGGTATTATCATTAATTAAATTAGTAGCAGATAATGGTAATGTAACATTCAAAATCTGATGTAGTAATACTAAATATGTTTAGGAAATAAGCGATTATGTCTGTCGTATTAGTCCTAAACTATTTTTTTAAACTCGGCATCAAATCTGTAGCTAAGTTTAGATTCGTATCACAAGCTTTGCTATCATATATTCTCACCGAGATATTCTGGATAAATGAATCACTATTCTGAGTTACTCAATAATTCTAGTAGTATTGGCTTTAGCTACATAACTTACATAGAACTTGATGTTGTCATGACGACGGTGGTATTGTGAGTGTATAAAAGTTGTGTACTGTTTTTGCAACAAAAAGGAACCATGAAACATAACATTTCAGACTTTTCATTATAAAACAATCATTCTACTGACTTAGCCAAACCAGCAAACTGGCAGAAAATATTACGTTTTTTAGTCCCAGTAGTAAGGGACGAGTTTTGTGACCAGCTGTAGCATGAAGATGATGACCAGCATGGACAGCAGTAGCATGTACAGAATTAGCATGTACAGAAGTAGCATGGGCAGCTGTAGCATGGACAGCTGTGGCATGGACAGCTGTAGCATAGCATGGACAGCTGTAGCATGTACAGAAGTAGCATGGACAGCTGTAGCATGGACAGCTGTAGCATGGACAGCTGTAGCATGGACAGCTGTGGCATGGACAGCTGTAGCATAGCATGGACAGCTGTAGCATGTACAGAAGTAGCATGGGCAGCAGTAGCATGTACAGAAGTAGCATGGGCAGCTGTGGCATGTACAGAAGTAGCATGGGCAGCTGTGGCATGGGCAGCAGTAGCATGGACAGCTGTGGCATGGGCAGCTGTGGCATGTACAGCAGTAGCATGTACAGCTGTAGCATGTACAGCTGTAGCATGGACAGAAGTATCTTGGGCTAAGCCGATCAGACGACTGATAGGCCTGTGGTATATCTTACTTGTAGTGGAACCCGGGGAAGTCCTCGTGGGATTCCCCAGAGAGGGAATAATGCACCGCTGCAGAACTATTCTTTAGAATTAAGTGAACGAGTCTTTAGTATCACCCCAGGACAATGGAATAACTATGAGCTGGAATAACCGTTTTGGTTGGTTATATTAGAAGCTTATGGGATCGGATACGTACACTATATACATGTATGTTACATATCATCTGACCGTTTCAAATTGCAGCTGTAAATAATTGTGTGTATGATTTTGTTGCTGAGAAAGTCCTTTGATTCATGAATTTTGTATATATAAAGACAGAATTTCTCGTGAAAACAGTGAAGGCAGAAGAGTTTAAGCTAGAAAGTTATAGGTTAGCAACTGAACAACAGATTAACTGAGCA